>SNQJ01S0119253.1:0-36658 GCA_010110895.2 Picea sitchensis
CAAAATTTCCCAATAAATCGAGAATCTCGATCAGAAATAATGGATTTGGGCAACCCAAAATGTACCCAAACATGCAGAAAGAACATTTGTGTTGTTTGTTCAGTTGTAAACTTCTTCTTACAAGGCATAAAAATACACATTTTGTTGAAATTATCAACCACAACATAAAGATAATCATGATTCTTTTAATACATAGGTAGACATCCTACAAAGTGCATGGAAATACTTTCCCAAGGACGAGAAGGAACCAGAAGTGGAGTATACAAACCCAACTTTCTATTGCTAGGCTTACTTGTATTACATAAATAACATCCTCTTACATATCTTGAAGCACTTTCATTCATTTTAGGCCAATAGCAATACCTTTGCAAATTAGCCACCATCTTGCCTACACCAAAGTGGCCAACAATAAGAGAAGAATGTGATTCCCTTATGATGTTGACTCTTTCACCTTGTGGAATACATAGCTTGCCGAGATGATACAAAATCTTATCATGCACATGGTAATCCAATTCCTCAACTTGGTTAGAATGACACAAAGTTGCATGCACCTCTTTATAATCAATATCTAAAGCATATTGTTCAACATAACTCTCATGCATGGTAGAATTATGCTTAAGAATAACTGAAGCACTAACAATAAGCCTAGAAAGCATATCAAAAACTTTGTTATAAATTCCTTTCTTATACCTAATAAGCAAGTGGAATTGTTGTAGAAAACCCATCCATCCGAAGTGCCTTGCTTGTTGTAGCTTTGTTTGTGATTGTAAGTATTGCAATCATTGATGATCTTTGTGAATGATAGTTTATTTTCCCAACAAATAATGTTTCAATTTTTTCACACTTTGCACCAATCCGTACAACTCCTTATCATATGTAGGATAATTAATCATAGCACCATTAAAAGTTTCAAAATGAAAACAAATGGGCTTACAATGTTGCAACAAGACTGCTCCCATGGCATAATTACTTGCATCTATTTTTATCTCAAATGGTTGTCTCAAATGAGGAAGTGCAAGAACTGGATCTGAACTAATCTTCTCCTTCAATGCATCAAAAGCTTTTTGTTGCTTGTCTCCCCATGGGAAAACTTGCTTGATGCTTGTCACTGCATGTAATAGAGCTGCAATTGAACAGAAGTTAGCAATAAACTTTCTCCAGTATTGGGCTTCTCCCAAAACACTTCTTACCTCTATCACATTGTTGGGATTGGGCCAATCCAAAACAACTTTGACATTGGAAAGATCTACTTTCAGTTCTCCTCCTCCAACAATATGTCCCAAGTAAATAAGTGAGGTATTTTCAAACTCACATTTATACATCTTTAAAAACAAATTTTATTTCTTCAAGACATCTAAAACTTGCTTTACATGCATAACATTCTCTTCACGAGATTTTCTAAATATCAAAATGTCATCCAGGTATACAATTACATAATCATCAAGAAAAGGCCTTAAAACATCATTCATAACTCTCATCAATGTAGCAGGAGCATTACAAAGCCCAATTGGCATAACCATCAATTCAAACAAACCTTGCTTTGTTTTGAAAGTTTTCTTCCATGTGTCTCCTTCAGCAATCCTAATCTGATGATATTCACTTCTCAAATCCAACTTAGTAAAATACTTAGCATCTTTCAATTGATCAAGAAAATCATCAATTCTAGGAAGAGGATAATGATTCTTTACCGTAATCTTGTTCAAGGCTCTGAAATCTACACACATGCACCATGTACCATCTTTATTTGGTACTAAAACCATTGGTGACCCACATGGCGATGTGATTGGCATGATAACCCCTTTGTCAAGCAACTCTTGGATTTGTTTTTTAATTTCAGCATTATCCATGACTGACATCCTGTACATACCAATGTTTGGAATAGTGCAATCTTGTTGCAATTGTATCTCATGTTGGATACCCCTTTTAGGAGGCAATCCTTTCAGTTCATGAAACATCTCATCATATTGGTTAACAACCTCATATAAATCAGATTTTAACTTTTCATCACAACCTTGGAAATCTTCTTTGTCAACATTGTCTTTGGGTTTGATCATCAAGAGTACAAAGTTCTTACTAGCATTGACTAATCTCTTCATCTATCCAGCATTTACAAGTGACAAATTCAACTTCTTTGTGTGTGCTCTAACAATGTTCTCAACTCCATTTTTAAACAAATGATATGTGTTCTCATGACGATGAAAGATGGATCTCCTATCATATAAATATGGGCCTCCCAACACAATACCACAAATATCCAATCGAATAACATCAATCTCTACCTCATCTATAAAGTTTGCAGTGAAGGAAAATCTAAGTTTACATATTCTTGTCACATGCAATTTGACATTGTCATATATCCATCCTAGAGGATATGATTTAGGATGAGGAGTAGTTTTTGTTGGAACACATATAAATTTATGAACTTTAGTCTTTAAATAAATTATGTTTCCATTTAAAATAAAATAACGCATGCTTGATTCTCGTCGTTGATGGAATCTTCCATCAAATCGAATGATCCTAATATCTTAGAAGTTATGGAGCCACCTACTCGTTAAAGAGTCAAATCTCTATAGAATACTTCGGAATTTCGAGTTTCGGAGTTTCGTATTTCAGGCGTTTCAACATGCCTCACTTCCAAAGTCCTGATATGCGAAAAGCGTTCAAAAGATCCAAGTCACCACACACGTATACCCCTTAACCTCTAACGTATATTTCCGAAAATAACCTGTCATATTTTTTTAAATGAAGATAATTAACCAAACGAATGAAGTAATAAATACTTAAAAAGAAACTAAAATTCAATGGGAAAATCAAATAATAGTTTCGTGATTTCAAAAATCGGGTCTTCACCATCTATCGTATCATTAATATCCCAAAGCTCGAACTCCCGAAATGTATTAAGCTTTAAGTCGGGTTAATTAAATATTAAAAAAGATTAATGATTAATTGATTACATCGCGATTTCATGTTTCGAGGATCCTTCCTCGAGCGACTATCAATATCCCGAGATCCGAAACCCCGAAATTTTTTAGGTTAATCATGATTATTTAAAAAGGTAAACATGATTAAAATTAATTAATCACATCGCGATTTTGCGTTTTGAAAGTCATAGCTCAAACTGTTATAGGACATCTCGAGATCTGAAATTCCAAAATTTACTTAACAATAAGTGTGATTAAGTGATGCATTAACGACAACTATCTCATAATTAATTCATCGCCAAATAATGACTTGGATAAATTCAAATTTCATCTATGCTTTTGCCAATCATGAACCACCAAATAATAATGACATTAATAACTGATTTACAGAAATCATTCCAAATAAGATCCTGGACCACCACCTAAATCTTATTCATTAAGGAAACTAAATGCTTCGTCAATAGAGGTATTGGTTAATTGATGCAATTCAAGGAAAACGATATTGAATTTGAATTTCATTGTGCGTTTTTACTGAGCATCAAGTTTTCAAGATAAATAATTTTGTGCATTCCCTGTGACAGATAACAGAGTTATGTGGCCTAATACCATGGCTCCACGAAAATCAACTAAAGCGCCTGGTGAAAGTTCGAGCCATAACACAGATGTCCTTTATGACACCTCACCCAGAAGCATAGACGTTATTAAATCCTGGACCCAAGTATTCAATATTCTATAGTATGAATTGGTCAATTGCCCAGATGATTCAGGTGACGAGGAGATGGAGACCCTGGCTACCAAATACAAAAGTGTGGCCCAATCAAAGCTGCATAAGATAGCAATGAGGCCTAGACTCCTACCTTACAATGATATGATCGGTTGGGCGCTGGAAAACGTTGATATCCCAACCAGGACCATCTTCAATTCACAAAAGTTCACAGTTGGGTATTTCCAACCAGAACATTCACAGGTAATGTACAAATTGTCTCCAGCACCCAATTTCATTTACAATGCCAGTTTCCTAGTGGACTTTGACAAGAAAGAATGTGTCCAATATGGAAAAAACCTGCCCAACTTAATTAAGAATTGGTACTCTCGCCTTGAGAAGTTCAGAGATGACTCCCATGGCATATACGCAGTCTCTTCACTAGAGCCTCACATAATGTATATAGAAATGATGATGTGTAGACTCTATGGGAGGGAAAACACGACCCGTTTCTTATTACTGTGGGTACCTATTATGCACATAGTGGCAAAGGGGTATTCTTTTGATTGGGCCAATATGTTGTCAGAAAGTTTGGTTAAGAAGATTATAGAATATCAGTCACTTAAATCCAAGGGGAAACCTGCCCCATTCTTCATGTCAGATTATATCATGGACGTCGTCTACTTTATGACACCTTTTCCTCTGATGGGCTGGAACTAGACTCCAACTAGTGTTGAACCCATACAAGTTTATCATTCGAAACTTTGGGAATATAAAGCGAAAGATTTCTTCTATAAAATATGCAACTGGGTGGTGGTGTCGATGCATACTGTTATATATGGTTGCCAACCTCCTAGGATTTTTGACAAAATTGTGACTAATATGGGCAAGATAGAAGATCGGTACGTTGAAGAGCATTTATCCTATATTAGGGTTTTTGGTTGTTCAGTTCCTCAACATGCTCTACCTGTATTTCTACTAGATCGATTGGTGTGCCATGAAGTAGCACATCAAATTGTGAATGGGGGAATTAGTAAAGAGCTGAAATCAATACAGAAAAGGGTCTGGCCCACCTTCCCCCTGTAGATTGGTACATTTTCTCTGATGGATTTCGGCCATTTGAAATTAGAGGTCGCGGCCCTGGAATAAATCAAGTTGGTCAATGTCGAATTCAAGAAGCACGATCTGCAGGATATTGTAGGTAATCACATGGCCCTCTATAATTTGAAAAGATATGAACATGAATATTCTCCTCAGGATGAAGTATTCCGAAGAGCAAGGTCCTATCAGGAGGTATTGAGTCGAGTTCAAGCTCTCACTCTAGATAAATTGGTTGAGTTTTATAACTTCCATAAGCATCGAAGAAATAGCATTCCCAAAGTATTGTAGGGAGAGACCCTAATACCTCCAGCTACACAACAATTTGAGACCCAGAGCTTGGAAACAGGGAGCTCGAGTAAACAGGATGCTCAAGAAATTTTAGAGAATACTAAGGTTTTGACTCAGAAGGAAGACACCACATTGACAGATCCACCAAGCGATCACGCTAAGACTTAGACTGAGGCCTTGATAATAAAAAAAAGGGAGAAGAAAATTCATTGTCCACATCGGGCAAACCAGCTACTGACACAGTTGGTAAGCAGCCATCCACTGAGATAGGCAGTATTATCCAATCTGTCACACCCTTACAGTTCAGTAGAGGGAACCCGAGTGTAGAAGTTGTATTCATAAAACATATTATGCATATTTCAGCAGAAGAGATGCCTCCTTCGAAATTCTTATTCAGTAAGAAGAGAAGGGAAGTAGTAAGAAGAGAAACACATCAAAGGGATGGTGTGACTGTCAAGAAGCACAGGGTTCTATTGAATGGGTAGGCCCTAGAAGAAGAAGACTTCGCTATAGATGTTCCAGGATCGCTGAGAGATTTTGCAACAGCAAACTAGTTTTCAGTGGGCAACCTGAAGGAGAAGTTGAAGCAGAAGGATCTGTTGGTGAGCCAGTTGCGGGAAAAAATAAAGACTGTAGATCAGGAATTTAGGAGCAAGATGACTAAAGTCTTTGAGTAGACTAGAGCCCATGAAAGGTGGTAAATTTAACAGCTTAGGATCATCCTTGATGAGATACAAAAAGAGTCACAGGCAAGTAGGGAATTGGTCAGACAGCTGGAGGTGAAAATAAGATTAATTGAAAAAGAAACTGTGGATATATTAGGTTTCCAAGCCCAAGATTTAGAGGTTCACGAGAAGCTGGGATCAGCCTAGCAATGCCTCTTGACTAAATAGAAGGTGTTCAAAATTATTATCGATTGGTAGAATACTCTTTATAAAATATTTGCATAAAGGAGAAGGAGGCCACTGTGGCTAGAGTTACATTCCAGGAGGTTGTCCTGTCAGCAGCAAAGGAGGAGGTTACCAGGGTCACCAAATTGTCCCTCTCAGAACAAACCCGAGGAGATATAATACTTAAGACCTGGGAGGCTAATATAGTTGAGAGTAAAAGATTGGCTAGGGAGGTGAAAAAGTATTTTGAAGAAGATTTCTATGCTCTTGACAAAGAGTCATTGTACGTGGGAAGAGATAATATCTTTGGAGACATGGGACAGATTGATATGACAAAAAATCAATCGTATTTCAAGGCAAGTATCGAGGAAGCCCGGGCTGATATTTTACAATTGAAACAGGTTGATCTTACTCTGATAAATAAATGGATAGTCAACCCTAGCTTAAGGCTACAGTCTTTATCTCTGGTAGCTAGCAGGATGGAAGATAAACTACCTCATATAGAAAAGAAGTTTTATACCTTTGATACAGCAGATCCCTCCAGGTTGGTGGTGCAATTTGTGAGCAGATGTGTTAAATGTATTGAGCCAGGAAAAGGCAGCACCTTTGGGAACCAATGAGATATCCTATAAACATCATCTGTGCAGATCATAATTAGAAACCATCTGTTTCTAAGCTGGATAATGAGAATAAAAAATGTCTCCGCCAGCATGATGAAGAGATAGAATAGATGCAAGTGAAGCATTTCAAATTTCACATTTTGTAATTTTCACTATTTTAGAAATAAGGAGAATTCCAACCACTTAGGGTTGAGAACCTTTTGTATAAATACATATTTCAAAGATTGAACAAAAGGTTGTTTTTTGTCGTATTGTAACTAAGAAAACTCATCCTTTGTGAGTATTAATACAAGTGCAGGCAGGGATTCCAAATTTTGTGCATTATGAGTTATGTGCCCTTCTTGTATTCCATATCTCCAGTTTTCTTTATGTTACTCCTTGATAAGTGAATGATTGCAACTTAGTGCAACATCTATTGTAATCACATTTTATTTAGTTATTTGATAAGCAAGCAGTTTTTCCTATGTACTTGCTATTAGCAAATACAAGACCTGCAAGCTACTTGGATCACTATATCATATATCCTTTCAGGGGTGCACTCTACATTTTCTTCCAGTAAACAAGGTAAGATTCATCTGTCATTGATGCTTTAGTTTGTTTAAACAGTTTTGTAATTTTCTCCCTCATCATTCAACTTGATTAATTGACTCAGACGATGAAACACAGCCTATGTTCTGTTCAGCTATTAATTTCATTTGAGGATTTAATTCTTACATAACTAACGGAAGAAAAATCAGCTTTAAAAACATTTCTTAAATTCATGATGCCTGACATTATTCTTTGAGCCTTAAGTTTAATCTCATGAACAACATCTTTTTGGCGTCATTGTTGGGGACGGATATACGAAGTTATTTTTCCTTGGGAAGAACGACAAGGTAATATTATGTCTTTGATAGTGAACAAGGATTGAATACTGTATTAAGGATTTATCTTTCACTTGGTGACTCCACTATATATAAGATGGCATTCGGTAGAAAGAATACTAGGAAGAACCCTAATGATTAAAAGACTACTTCGATAATTGATCCCGAAAAACTTTTGAGACCAAGGGGATACCCCAAGCAAGATGTCGCATCCACAAGTAAGGTTTACCAACCCAAAGTTGAGCTAACTATTTCTAAGGTTCCACTTGAACAGTCAACCTCACAAGAAGGTTACAAACAAAGCCACTTCAGAGATACATCAACTAATAAACCTGAAACTGGAGTTATAAACCCTGAACCGCTTTTACCTGAGATAAAAGTAGAGACCATTTTGACTCCCCCTCTACTAATAAAGGTAAAGGACCCCTTTTGATACCCGCTTTTATTTCACGGATCCCCGAAGTAAAGTTTTCTATTCCATGAAACTCTGAGGAGTATATCAAGTATCTTGATTCAACTCTTGTTGGTTCTCTTGTCTATATATCCTGTAAGTCCGAAGAACCCATCCCTCGTTTCCCTTTTTCTCCTTTTTCAGACTTTTTGTCTCCTACTGATCTGTCTCCAAAACTTCATTCTCCTCATTCTAAAGTAGCTGAAGGGCCACTACAAGTTTATGAAAACCCCCTTTTCATCTCTCAAAGGTCATCCCCTCACATTCAAATGGCTACAATTGGAGGAGGTGGCGTTGGAGGTGGTGCCGGAGGAGGAGGCGGCCAAGGGCCACCACCTCCCCCTCCTAGGATCTTTGCCAAAGTAGCTACCAAATATGCTCCTCTGGCCCTTCCCCCTATCCTTCATGACCTACCTGAAAATTACATGAAGAATTTACCAAAGTTCACAGGAGAGGGAGATTTAACGGTAACAGAGCACTTAAACTTTTTTGACCAATTCGTTGATATCCTCGGCATTGAGCATGAGGATGTTTATTTGAGACTTTTTATGCAAACCTTTGAAGGCCAAGTAAGACTTTAGTTTTGAGGGATTCCAGTGGGATCTATAGCATCTTATGACACACTGGAAACCGCCTTCTTAAGGCAGTGGGGAGAGAGAAAAGATCACTTGTATTACCTGACAGAATTTGGGGCTTTGAGGAAAAAGAATTTAGAGCCAGTATTAGAGTTCATCCAAAGGTTTAATAAACTTTATCAAAAAATTTCGGCAGAAGTTAAACCCTCACAGCCTGCAGCTAAAGTAACTTTCTCGGGAGCTTTCGAGCCAGACTTTGCCCTGCTTTTGAGAGAAAGAAGATCTGTTGATCTCACCAGAATGCAAGATGACGCCATAAAAATTGAGTCAAACATGATGGAATATGGTAAATTGAAAGAGAAGGTCGAAACAGGAAACAAAGACACTAAGATCTTCAGGGAGAAAGCTGGAAATTCCGAATCTGGGAAGTCCACTGAGGACAAAATGGATGAGATGGCCAAAATAATAAAAGAATTACCAAACAAGATCTCCATAATGGAATTAGACCAGGATAAGCTTGATCCTTTTGCTAGGAGAGACTTCAAAAGGAATCCAAATCCACAAACCCAGCAGAGACCTGTAAAAAATGAGGATCAAAAAATCAAAGCTCCTTTCAAAACAGAAAAATTCATGCAAAGTGATGATGCACAAGATTTTGAGGGATTTGATGAAGATATAGGCAACCTCAGTGATAATGACCAAGAACCTCACATGACCAGACAGGATTACGAAAGGTATTTAGATCAAGAACCATTGTTTGGAGACAAGGTAAGTATAAATAATATGGGGCACTCCGATTATCAAGGAATCGCCGACTCTATAATGGTCGAGCTCCAACAAAAATATAATTTAAGGCCTAGAGATAAAAAAAAATTACAACTGATCCACCGAAGAAAATTTTGTCGAGAAGTAAAAAGAATGAGACCTATCAACCATCCATTGAAAATCTAACGGCCAAAACAAAGACAGTTGAGACACAAGATACCAAGACGAAGAAGGCCAAAACAAAGGAAACACAAACCAATAGAACAAAAAAAAGAGACGCAGAGATACCATCCAAGGAAGTTCAAAAGACGATTGGAAGTTTCAATCTAGAAAGTGAAATCAATAAAATTAAAATTTCGGTACCTCTGGTTGAACTGGAAAAAAATACGATGTACAGAAAACAAATCTTGGATACTAAAAGTCATGTGGATTCTATTAATTTGGAAGATGATAATCCTACTATAATGTTTGGTCTGCATATTGAAAATGCCAAATATCCTGTCGCTACTTTTTATATCACATTGATTGTGCATGATCACTTGCTACATAACTGTATGTTGGATTCTAGAGCCTCACACAACTTAATTCCCAAATCCATTATGGAGAAATTGGGCCTCAAGGTTACTAGACCCTACCGAGACTTGTATTCTTTCGATTCAAGAAAAGTTAAGTGCCTCGGCATGATCAAATATTTAGTAGTTATTCTTGCACAGATCCCTATGAAAAGTATTCTCATCGATGTAGTTGTTGTTGATGTTCATGTAAAGTATGGCATGTTGTTGTCTAGGTCTTGGGGTGCTAAAATTGGAGGATCACTGCAACTAGATATGACTTATGCCACGATCTCGATCTTCGACGGACAGTTCACCCATCTGTACAGGAAGACGAGATTGGCATATATTGTAAGTGACCCACAAAACCCAAATAACTATCCAGTATATTTCGTTGATCAAGATTTAGGTAAATGTATATTATCAATTGATGATAATTTAGATGAATGTACAGAAGAAGAAAAACAAAAAATAGAAAAAACAAATCAAAATGCAAATAGTGCAGGAGTTTGGAAGATGTATTTTGATGGTGCTTCATAGTGGGAAGGAGCGGGAGTTGGGGTATTGTTTGTGGCACCCGGTGATGAATTTATTATTCCTTTCTCATATAGATTGCAATGGGACATCAACTATACTAATAACGTATGTGAATACGAGGCTCTTGTCTTAAGATTAGAGGCTGCCAGAAAATTGAAAATTGAAAATCTGATAGTTTACAGTGATGCAGAATTGATTGTAAAACAGATTAGGAAACAGTATCAGGCTAAGCATATAAGGTTAAGGTCATACAGGAAATTCACCTGGGATCTGATCAAAACCTTTTTCTCGTCATTCAATATTCATCATATTCCCAGGGTAGAAAATCAACAAGTCGACTCCCTAGTGAAAGCGGCTGCGACTTTCATGCCAGTTTTGAAGCTGAAATATCACATAGAAATGAGACATCGGCCTTCAATACCGAATAATTTTCAACACTGGAAGGTATTTGAATACGATGAGAAGATCAAACAATTTTTATAAATAGTCGATGAATTTTCCGAAACACATATAGATCAGGAAAATCATAATGACCATGCTTGGGTCATGCAGGAAGGTGAAGATCCTCAGGAGTTCCAGGATAAGATCGCTAATCATTGCATGTTGGTACTAAAAACTAATCAGATCCCAAAAGGTTTGATTCCTTTAAAGAGATTATTTGATCATGACGATATTCTCCTAAAGTCTACTTTGCAACCTCAGCCTAAAGAGGTTGAATATTGTAATATAGGCACCAAGGAAACTCCTACGCTGGTAAAGATATCTAAATACCTTCCAACCGAAATGAAAATAAAATATGTCGAGTTACTCAGGCAATACACATATTTCTTCACTTGGTCTTATGACGAATTGAGAACTTATGATACCACTATAATCGAACATAAAATCCCTTTAAAGCAGGGCATAAAACCCTCCAGGAAAAAGCTCAAACAAATAAATCCTATACTGCTACCTGTGATAGAAAGGGAGGTAAAGAAACTCATGGATGAAAAGATCATTGTTCCACTCAGGTATTCTGAGTGCGTAGCTAATTTAGTTCCAGTCAGGAAGAAAAATGGTGAAATCAGACTTTCCGTGGATTTCAGAAACTTAAATAGATCATCCCTCAAAGATAATTTTCCACTACCTAAAATGGATCATGTTTTGGAAAAAGTGGTCGGAGCTAATAGAATGTCTATGATTGATGGATTTTCAGGCTATAACCAAATTGCAGTCCACAAAGATGATAAAGAAAAAACTGTGTTC
The DNA here is from genome assembly GCA_010110895.2 of Picea sitchensis. NCBI lineage: Eukaryota > Viridiplantae > Streptophyta > Pinopsida > Pinales > Pinaceae > Picea > Picea sitchensis. The sequence continues at coordinate 11,511 of SNQJ01S0119253.1, forward strand.
ACTACCTCATGGGGTACTTTCATGTATGATAAAATGCCATTCGATCTGATGAATGCAGGAGCCACTTTCCAATGAGCAATGGGCATCACCTTCGTCAGTGAAAGAGATAAGTTTGTTGTCATTTATCTTGATGATTTAACCATGTTTTCTAAATCTGATGTAGAGCACTTAATACACCTCAAACAAACGTTCGAGAAATGTCGAAAATTCAGTTTGTCTCTGAACCCCAAGAAATTTCATTTTGCAATGCAGGAAAGTAAACTCTTGGACCATATAGTATCTAGAGATGGAATTAAAATCAACTCGAAAATGGTTGAATCTATAGATACAATAAATATTCCTAGGAACAAAAAGGAAATCTAATCTTTTTTAGGAAAAATAAACTTTTTAAGAAGATTTATTCTGAACTTCGCTAAAATTGTAAAGTTGATTACAGATATGCTAAAAAAGGACAGTGAGGTCAAATGGACAACTGAAGCTAAAGCGTCCTTCGACCGTATCAATAAATTTATAGGCAAAGCACTCATGCTGGCAAGTCCTGATTACATGAAAGAATTCTTGGTCTTCTCATTCACATACGAACATACAATTGCAGTTGTACTCTTACAGAAGAACGAGGAAGGGTTCGAACAACCGATAGCATTCTTCATCAAAAGCCTCAGAGACACAGAGTTGAAATACGACATACTGGAAAAATAGGCATACGCAATGGTGAAGGCCCTAAGACATTTCAAGACCTACGTGTTGCATTCTAAAATAATTTCCTATGTACCCACCAGTTGCATCAAAGATATATTAGTTCAACCTGATAGTAGTGGCAGGAGAGGTCGATGGCTTGCCAAGATTCAGGAATTTGATCTTGAAGTAAAACCAACAAAACTTGTCAAAGGTCAAGGCTAGGCTAAGTTATTAGCTTAATAAAATTTCAGAGCACTTGGGATAAATCATCTACAAGCTTACGAATATTTTCCAGACATAGACGAATTTGATGTTACTATACCTACAACCGAGATCCAAGAAAAATTTTCTTCCTCTATCTAGTATAGTGACATAGTTTCATATCTCTTGACTCTTCAGTGCCCAAGTGACATGACTCCTTCCAAGGCAAGAACATTGAAGTTTCACGTGGTAAAATATTGTATCGTGGATAGCCAGCAATATTGGAAAGACCCCTTGGGATTTTTACTGAGATGCCTAATTGAATCAGAAACAGTGAGTGTAATAAATGAGTTTCATGAAGGGGTGTGTGGAGGACATCACGCATGGAGGGCGACGGCCTATAAAATCTTGAGAGATGGATACTATTGGCCGAAATTATTTACAAACGTGAATACTAAGGTCAGATCCTGTAACTCCTGTCAATTATTCTCAGGCAAATAAAAGATTCCCACGCTACCTTTGACCCTAGTCAAGACAGAAGCTCCATTTCAGTAGTGGGGTCTAGATTTTATCAGAGAAATCCATCCGCATTCAAGTGCACAACACAAATGGATTATGACCACTACAGACTATTTTATTAAATGGGTCGAATCCATTCCAACAAGAAATGCAACAAACTCAATGGTGATAAATTTTTTGGAAGAAAACATTTTATCTAGAATTGACTATCCTCGGAAGATAGTTATAGATAATGCCCAGGCATTCAAATCCATGGAGATGGTTAGTTTTTGTCAAAATTACAATATTGTACTGGGACATTCCACGGCTTACTATCCTCAGGGAAATGGAATGGTTGAATCATCAAATAAGAGCCTAATCACCATAATAAAAAAGGTCCTAACCGAAAATAAGAAAGTTTGGCATGTTCATCTGAAATATGCTTTGTGGGAGAATCGGATAGGCACTAAGAAGTCAATCGGAGTGTCCCCTTTCCAAATGGTGTACGGGATTGACGTGGTACTACCCATAAACCTAGCTCTATTGGTAATGAAGCTCTAGAAAGATTCAAAGGAAGAACTTAATGATATCACCCAAAGAATTAACCGGTTAATAGAAGTCCAGCAGAACAGGGCTGAGGTAGATGAGAAACTCTAGAAATACCAAGACAATATGAAAGCCCTATTTGATAAAAAGGATAAAGATAGGGAGTTTATTTCTGATGACCTTTTTTTGAAATGGGACGCTAGGAAGGAAGATGTCAGAAAACATGGAAAATTCGATCACATCTGGTGTGGACCTTTCAGGGTCATAGCTTCTGAAGGAAATAATTTGTTCTTGTTGGAGAACCTCAACAGGCAAGTTCTTAATGCCCCCATCAACGGGCATTACCTAAAGCACTTTATGTAATAAACATGTTTCCAAACTCTCACTATATATACCGATTTTATTTCCTTGTTTTGATTCGCAATTTCCATTTCTTTGGTAAGTTTCCACTTTCACTGTAAATACGGCCAAGTTTGTTGATTTCATAAAAAACAGAAATATCAAAAATAAGTAACAACTACTATTTCTTTTTTGAGATGTTTCTGACATTTCTCGTGTTTATCTTTATGCATAATGCTTCCTGATAGTTGAGAGATAAGAAGGTATCAGAAACATGTTTCATAACATTGATATTCTCTCAAAACAGGTGATAAATAAATGGTTTGCTTAGTTGAAAATATAAAGAAAATTTGAGGTATGAGCTTCTAACCCACTGAACCAAGTTGAAATTTTCAAAGAGATTTAGCTAAATATGAAGGAAGTCTCGTCCATATAAATATTTTCACCTGATCAACAATGAGAGGAATATAACAATTATGGCTTAATCCTAAAAGTCTTCTCTGATTTAAATAAAATTAAAATATCAAAATAAAAAATGAAATAGAAATGAAATATGAATAAAAGATCTTAAAAGAATACAAGAATCTCTAAAAAAGCTTATGTGATATTGACCTTGTTTGCAACAGAACTTTTGAGTACTCTTACTGTTTTATCCTGCCCATCCCAAAGTTTTATTTTCCTTTGATTCTCTTTTTCCCCTTTTGGTCTTCAGAGAGAAAAGATTTTGCCTTAACTCTAAAAACTCAAAAACATGTCTTAAAATAATGTTAGGCGAAAATTTATACGCCCCTCTCAATTTAACTGAAAGAAAGTATGTCTAGGTTGATCCTGACTACTTTATCTTTTCTAACAGATTCAAACTGATTAGTTTCTCTCAAGGCAAGTCCCTGGAAAGTAAAAGCTCCCCATGAGAACTTCCTTGTAGGTGAAGGTGTTTTGAAGGTTGGAAGAGGATTAACCCAGAGTAATCAAAGTGAGTTGACATACCTCTGTTGCTAGATTATAAATAGATATCGTCCTTGGTATATTACATACAAATTGACTACCCCCACTTCATGTTTATAAAAAATATAAGACATATGGTGAAAGGAAATTCATTAAATAATTGCACCCATCTAGTCCAAAAAGAGATGATGAAAGGAAATTCATTAAATGTTTGCCCTCATCTCAGCATTTAAATGAAAAATGACTAATTGAAGTGGTGAAAGGAAATTCAATGAGGGAATTAGATAAATTCACTGGGGTACTGAACAGGCTCGCTAGTAGTGAATCAATGTCCATGATATCTGCAAGGTTTTTATACATGTATTATAATGTAATCTGGTAGTTAGTTCCCTTTTCGACAAGACTTACATTCTAAGATGACATAGGACTCCCTAACTAAATCATTAAAATCATTCTGCCTTGATACGACTAAGATCGAATAGATTCTGATAGATGGGTTAAGTTTGTTTTGATTATCTTAAGCAAATCCGAATACGGTTTTAAGAAAGAGGAATTTAAAATAGCCTAACTGAAAGTCATGATTTGATGTGTTATGAAGATTTTATAAGTTACGTTTGAAACTCTTGTCTCAGTATGATCCTTTTCCGAAAGTGTTCCACGAAAATGAAATAATGACTCCATTTACCCAATAAAGGCACTTGGTCTACTGTTCTTTTGTGTCTCGCAGGGAGACGCGATACCTAGATGGAGCCTATGTTGGAACACATATAAATTTCTAAACTTTAGTCTTTAAATAAATTATGTTTCCATTTAAAATAAAATAACGCACACTTGATTCTCATCGTTGATGGAATATGTCATCAAATCAAACGATCCTAATCTCTTAGAAGTTATGGAGCCGCCTACTCGTTAAAGAGTCAAATCTCTATAGAATACTTAAGAATTTCGAGTTTCGGAGTTTCGTAGTTTAGGCGTTTCAACATGCCTCACTTCCAAAGTCTTGATACGTGAAAAGCGTTCAAAAGATCCAAGTAACCACACACATATACCCCTTAACCTCTGACGTATGTTTCCGGAAATGACCCGTCAGATTTTTTAAATGAAGATAATTAACCAAACGAATGAAGTAATAAATACTTAAAAAGAAACTAAAATCCAATGGGAAAATCAAATAATAGTTTCGCGATTTCGGAAATCGGGTCTTCACCATCTATCATATCATTAATATCCTGAAGTCGAACTCTCAAAATGTATTAATCTTTAAGACGGGTTAATTAAAGATTAAAAATGATTAGCGATTAATTAATTACATCGCAATTTCACATTTCAAGGATCCTGCCTCGAGTGACTATCAATATCCCGAGATCTGAAGCCCCGATATTTTTGAGGTTAATCACGATTATTTAAAAAGGTAAACATGATTAAAATTAATTAATCACATCACGATTTTGCGTTTCGAAAGTTATAGCTCAAACAATTATAGGACATCCCGAGATCCGAAATTCTGAAATTTACTTAACGATAGGTGCAATTAAGTGATGCATTAATGACGACTATCTCGTAATTAATCCATCGCCAAATAATGACTCGAATAAATTCAAATTTCATCTATTCTTTTCCCAATCATGAACCACCAAAAATTAATGTCATTAATAATAGATTTACGGCAATCATTCCAAATAAGATCCTGGACCACCACCTAAATCTTATTCATTAAGGAAAGTAAATACGTCGTCAATAGAGGTATTGGTTAATCGATGCAATTAAAGGAAAAGGATATTGAATTTGAATTTCATTGTGTGTTTTTACTGAGCAACAAGTTTTCAAGATAAATAATCTTGCACATTCCTTGTGACAGATAACAGAGTTATGTGGCCTGATACCATGGCTCCACAAAAAGCAACTAAAGCGCCTAGTGAAAGTTCGAGCCAGAACACAGATGTCCTTTCTGACACCTCGCCCAAAAGCATAGACGCCATTAAATCCTGGACGCAAGTATTCAATATTCTACAGTATGAATTGGTAAATTGCCCAGATGATTCAGGTGACAAGGAAACGGAGACCCTAGATACCAAATACAAAATTGTGGCCCAATCAGAGCTACATAAGATAGCAACGAGGCCTAGACTCCTGCCTTACAATGATATGATCAGTTGGGTGCTGGAAAACGTTGATATCCCCACTAGGACCATATTCAATTCACAAAAGGTCGTAGTTGGGTCTTTCTAGCCAGAACATTTACAGGTAATGTACAAATTATCTCCAGCACCCAATTTCATTTACAATGCCAGTTTCCTAGTGGACTTTGACAAGAAGGAATGTGCTCAATATGGAAAAAACTTGCCCGGCTTAATTAAGGATTGGTACTCTCGCCCTGAGAAGTTCAGAGCTGACTCACATGGCGTACATGTAGTCTCTTCACTAGAGCCTCAAATAATGTATATAGAAATGATGATGTGTAGAATCTATGGGAGGGAAAACACGGCCCATTTCTTGTTACTGTGGGTGCCTATTATGCACATAGTGGCAGAGGGGTATTCTTTTGATTGGGCCAAGATGTTGTCAGATAGTTTGGTTAAGGAGATTACAGAATATCAGTCACTTAAATCCAAGGGGAAACCTACCCCATTCTTCATGTCATCTTATATCATGGACGTCGTCTGCTTTATGACACCTTTTCCTCGGATGGGATGGAACTAGATTCCAACTAGTGCTAAGCCCATACATGTTTATCATTCGAAACTTTGGGAGGATAAAGCAAAATATTTTTTCTATGAAATATGAAACTGGGTGGTGGTGTCGATGCATACCGTTATATATGGTTTCCCACCTCCCAGGATTTCTGACAAAATTGTGACTAACCTAGGAAATATAGCAGAATGGTATGTTGAAGAGCATTTCTCCTATATTAGGGTTTTCGATTGTTCGGTTCCTCCACATACTCTGCCTGTATTTCTACCAGATTGATTGGTGTGCCATGAAGTAGCACATCAAACTGTGCATAGGGGAATTAGTAAAGAGATGAAATCAGTACAGAAAAGGGTCTGGCTCACCTTCCCCCTACATATTGGTATGTTTTCTCTATTGGATTTCGGTCATTCGAAAGTAGAGGTCGTGTCACTGGAAGAAATCAAGTTGGTCAATATCGAATTCAAGAAGCACGATCCATAGAAGATTGTAGGTAATCACATGGCCCTCTGCAATTTGAAAATGTATGACATGAATATTCTCCTCGGGACGAAGTATTTCGAAGAGAAAGGTCCTATCAGGAGGTCTTGAGTCGAGTTCAATCTATGGCTCCAGATAAATTGGTCTAGTTTTATAACTTCCAGAAGCATCGAAGAAATAGACTTCCTAAAGTATTGCAGGGAGAGACCCTAATACCTCCTGCTACACAGCAAGTTGAGACCCAGGTATTTGAAACAGGGAGCTCCAGTAAACAGGATGCTCAATAAAGTTTGGAGAATACTGAGGTTTTGACTCAGAAGGAAGACACCACATTGACAGATCCACCAAGAGATCATGTTGAAACTCAGACTAGGGCCTTGATAAAAAAGGGAGAAGAAAATCCACTATCCACATCGAGAAAACCAGCTACTGACACAGCCAGTAAGAAACCATCCACTGAGATAGGCAATCCTATACAATTCGTCACACCCTTACATTTCAGTAGAGGGAACCCGAGTGCAGAAGTTGTATTCATAAAAGATCTTATGCCTATTTCGGTAAAAGAGATGCCTCCTTCGGAATTATTCTTCAGTAAGAAGAGAAGGGTGGTAGTAAGAAGAGAGACGCATCAAAGGGATGGTGCAACTGTTAAGAAGAATAGGGTGATATGGGATGGGCAAGCCCTAGAAGAATAAGACTTTTCCATAGATGTTGCAAGCTCGCTAGGATATTTTGCAACAACAAACCAGTTTTCAGTGGGCAACCTGAAGGAGAAGTTGAAGCAGAAGGATATACTGGTGAGCCAGTTGCAGGACAAAATAAAGATTGTAGAGCAGGAAGTCAGGAGTGAGATGACTAAATTCTTTGAGCAGACTAGAGCCCATGAAAGGCAGGAAATTCAACAGCTCAGGATCAGCCTTGATGAGATACATAAAGAGTCACATGCAAGCAGGGAATTGGTCAAACAGTTGCGGGTGAAAATAATCTTAACCAAAAAAGAAGCAATGGATATATTAGCTTTCCAAGCCCAAGCTTTAGAGGTTCACGAGAAGTTGTGATCAGCCCAGTGACGCCTCTTGACTAAAATAGAAGGTGTTCAAAATTATTATCGATTGGCAGAACACTCTTTAGAAAATATTTTCATAAAGGAGAAGGAGGCCATTGCGGCTAGAGTTACAATCCAGGAGGTTGTCCTGTCAGCAGGAAAGGAGGAGGTTACCAGGGTCACCAAATTGTCCCTCTCTGTTACACATTATTTTTGTCACCACTATGATTGTTAATGATGTAAACCTATATGTTGCCTTTAGAGGGGTCAGTGGCCTGAATTCCTGAAGAAAGAAGGGAGAAGAACTTTGCCTGAGAGAAGAAATTGGATTTTCCTTTGTAAAAACCATATTAAGGAGGATTTCCGTAGGTTGATCTATACATAGGGTGCGGAAATGCCTAATTTCTGCATGTTGCATTATATCTAGGTCACGGAGTTTTTGCAGGCTGCATTACAGCTAGGGTGCGGCAGCCTTCGTACGTGGGAAAACGAGCATTTTCTCAATACTTCTAGAAGGAGAAGCTTCTATGGTAAGGTGTCCTCTGAATGGTTTGGATCTTACTCGCTTTCATGATTTAGTGGGATCATCCTAACCTCCTCACCTTATCCTCTTCAACTTATAAAAGGAGAGGAGCTCTCATGGATAAAGTTAGCTTGATTGGGTTGGAAATTTCTTGAGCTTGTATGTTGGCTTTGAGATTTGATTTGTCAAGATAGATGTCAGATCTATAGTCTCAAAATCCATGGAGTAGAAGTGTGTGGGAAGCAAGAAACTGTTGGAAGGAACCTTACGACATCAAGGCATCCGGTTGTAATCTCTCTTCCTATTGTTTAATATAATATAGTGGCATGCTTCTTTCCCATAGAATGATCTTTATTTTATTGCATAATTCCTTGATCATGTGCATAGGTTGTCATTGAATATACTTTACTGCTTTCACTTTGGTTGGTTTGTGTCTCACTATAGAATCAATATCACAAGAGCACTGGAGCGAAGCAGGACCAACAAAGACATAAGGAAGCAACACTTAAAGGTATGTCTCTCTTCCTTTGTTTGGTAGTAAATTCGATGATTAGAGCCTAGGGAAAGCACCATGTCCTGTATTGTTTTGTTCTAGATCTAGGTGGATCTAGGGAGATTAGTTCATGTCCGCATTTACCGATTTATCCAATAACAAAATTGGAGACTCCACTAGGGAAACAGATTGTTTTCCTAGTTTGTCTTTCTTTCTTTCTTTGATTGCCTGGATTTTGTTTTCTAAGTCACTATGAGATCCAGGTGAACTCTTTCATGTTTGATTTCCACGCCCTGCTTTGAGAGACAGTGCGGCGACTTAGGATTTCCGCACCCTACCTGTTTAAACCAGTGAGGAAACTTCACACCCTACCCATATCTGGCCTGCGGAAATCAGTGGTTTTCGCACTATGTTAGTCTACAGCCTGTGAAAATTGTGAAATTTTTTATTTTTGATGGTTTTTTCCTTACTCGAACCTTGGATTTGGTTTTGGGGTGAATTTTTGGGTTTGAATATGATCTTTTTACAGTCTTCTTGACAGTTTTGAAACTACTTTTAGCCATATTTTCTTTGTTTGCATTTGAAAGATTTAGTCTCTTGCTTTTAGTGTCTTTCAATTACAAAGCATTGTCTTTTCTTTAGAATCATTTAGTGAAAGAATACTTCTTTTTCTTTTTCTGAATGAATCGTGTTAAAAGAGAAACTTAGTTTGGGTTGTTTTTGTTTCGAGGTGATTTGCTATTGGTTTTAGTGTCTCCTTGAAACAAAAAATTGTAATTTATTTCTTTATATTAGATTTGGGGCATCCTTGCATTTGAAGTAGCGAAATTGTATGATTCTTGGCATTTTTTGGTCTTAAATTCTGAAAAAATTTCCCCCTCATTGTCAGGGGGGGGATATGAATCATGTATTGGTGTACAATCTATTTGTATCATTTCTTGAATATATTGATATTTATGAGTTTTAAAATTTTGGGACATTGTGCATATGGGAATGACAAATGTTTTCTCCTTCTCGTAGCATAGCTTTCATCGAAATGAAAAGATTGCATCTTCATCTCTTTGCATAACTTNTATCATTTCTTGAATATATTGATATTTATGAGTTTTAAAATTTTGGGACATTGTGCATATGGGAATGACAAATGTTTTCTCCTTCTCGTAGCATAGCTTTCATCGAAATGAAAAGATTGCATCTTCATCTCTTTGCATAACTTTCGAGTCGGTCAAAACACCATATTGTCCATGCCATTTTCCTTTTAAGTAACAACAGCCATAAAATAAAGCGCTTATAAAAATTGATTAGACATTTTTATATTTTTTGGTAGCAAACCTACATTAGATTAGTGTTAGGGATTTGGAATAGGTGTGAAAGATAACTTTCCAAAGTTGCAAACAAACATAGAATCTTGCGTTAGGGAGCGATGAAATCCACTTGCTACATTTTGTCCTGGGAAGCCCTTCTAACACAAGGGTCAATCACGAGGTCGCATTGAGATTGACAGAGTTACTCACCCTACTTTGTTAGTCTTGGTGTAGAGATTGTGTGTATTATGGGGGTCGCTTGAAGGTATACCCACAATGATGAGTGGAAGCCTTTCAAGTTGATTTCGGCCTAGATACTCTGCCCTTGCACGTGGATCGAAATGTCGAATGTTTCCCTAGGCATCACTGTCGTCATTGGTAACCTTAGTGGCCTATCCCTTTAGGGTCTTTACACAAGTTGATTGTGGAGGGGTGTTGGCCCTTGGTTATGAAATGAAACGGAGAACAAGGAAGAAAAGGTAAAAAGTGAACTTCACAGGAGACATAGTGACTGCCATTGGGTCAAAGTGAGAAAAAGAGCAGAAAAGATGGAGTGAACTGCGCAAAACCAATTCATTGGATGAGGAGATCGAGGATGACAGATCGACAAGGAATATGGACCAAGGACGACTCAGGAAGTGGAAAAATCCACCATTGGATGCTTTGGAGCACCGCACGAGAAGGAAGGAAAGACAGGCTGGCAAAGTCCGGAAAAAGTGGATCAAGTTGACCTAGGGTCTTAGACACCTAGGATTTTGGTAGTTAGGGTTTTGGTAATTAGGGTTTTGACACCTAGGTTTTGGCCTAAGGCTATCGGTGAGGTATTGTAATGTATAAATAAAGGTCAAGAGGACCTGGGTCAGGGGGGTATGATATTATTATTGATTTATCTCTATTGTTGTGGTGAGAGGTCATTGTATTGTGAGAGAGAAGTGTTGAAGCCTTCTGGTATTGTAAGATATTTAGCTGGGTGCAAAGATCAGATCCTGCAGCTGGGTGCACAGGAGGGGGGAGAGAAAGACAGAAGGAGAGAGAGGATCTATTGGCCAAAAGTGAAGATCAAAACTGTAAGATTTATCTTAATATATCATCAGTACAGTTATGTGGACGTAGCCCTAGAGAGAGGGTGAACCACGTACATATCGTGTTGAGTGAGTGATTAATGCTTTGATCTCTTCCATTATTATACTGTTATTTGCATTACTGTGTTAGATCAAGATCTATAGTTGCGTAGAGTAGATTTCGTTGGTAAATGATATATGAATACCGTGATTGTCATTATACAAGATCCCCTTGATATTCCTCTAGTTGTAGACATATCTATCTTGCAACCCCCTCATCGTTGCTTCAGGCGAGATTGCATCTGCTTCACAGATGTTGCCGAAAGGGCCAGTAGCTAGGGCTTGTTGGTGCGCTCTTGGAGTGAACCCTGGGTCTTCCCCTGTGCCAACAAATGGTTATGTTTCCAGGACATGAATCTTTTTAAGGGAATGTCAAGGTGGTTCCCATCGAAGACAGAGATTCAGAAGTGAATAGAGGATCAAGAGAAGGACTTCGTTGAAGCCCAGAACAAGAACCCTAAATTGAGTATTGAAGATTGGCTACAAAGATACATCTTCACCGACATTCACGAGATCTTCTTTGGAAGAGTCCATGATGAGCTACATGAATGGTTGGCTAGGTTAGATGACACACAGTTTGAGATCAGATCTAGACCTCCTATGGTTTGGACACCAACGTTGATCCAGAAGGTCAAGAGAATTGACAATGTTATATCCAAAGCAATAGGTCATTGGTTTGATAGTACCATTGGAGGGTATATCACTGAGTTTTTTGTTGACAGAACATAATCGTATAGTCAAGCTGAGAGATACTTTTTCAAAGGACCCAGAGGAAAAAAATTTCACTTTCTAAAGCTAAGAATCAAGATGCTCTTGCATGAAAACCACATCTTCAAGATACAGTAGATTGGTTGAACCAGAAAAGGCTAATGTTCAAGATCTTGGATAGTGACAGTGACACAGAAGCAGGACATACGCGCAGTGGAAAAGTGTTTTGAGGGGTTCACCTTGAGAACTTGTTTAAGCAAAAATATGGAGAAGAGGGTTTCTACACCGGAGAAGAGGTAGATCTAACCGACGAAGAGCATCCAGATCCCACCAGAACAAAAGAAGGGGAAGATGAAGAATTGCGCCAAAGAGAGATAGAAAACTTAGGAACTGCACGGACTATACGTTAATCCTCCTGGTGTCCCAACTGTACTTAGCTGTCAGAGTAGTCAGAACCACCAGAATTTTCAGAGTACTGTTACTAGTAGCCCAGCATCTACTCAGACAAGAAGCCTAGTCAGCTCTATGGAAGATAAAATGAGACTCCCTATCTTTAGAGGAGATGGATATGAAGATCCAGATCAACATTGGTTTCTGTGTGAAGCCGTATGGAACATTAAAATTATCACTAATGAAGCCATCAAGAGAACCCAGTTCAGCACTACGCTAAGGGACCACACATTGAGCTAGTACATGAAACTTGTCCAAGGACTAGCACAGCCTAAGCCCCTGAATGAGATCAAGAATGAGTTGATTGCAGACCTTAAGAAACCTAAGTCGGAGTCACAATGTATTACAGAACTAAAATAGATTAAATAAAGGGTAGCAGAACCTGTTTGGGAGTTCGACCAGAGATTCAAGACCCTGACAGGCCGATTAACTTTTCAAATCCCTAATGAACAGAACAAAGAATGGTTCATCGCTATGATGTTACCACACATAAGAGTCCATCTAATGTAGCAGAAGATTGCATCACAGGCAGAAGCTTTGGAGATCACCATGAAGCTTGAATCAGTACCAATGGGAGAATCTAGCTCAGGCATTAGCTAGATCATGAGCCAGCTAACTAGTTTGTCTTTACGGGTCAAGGATATGAAGAAATATAAGGGAAAAGACAAAAGGGAAGATATATGGTGTGTAAGATGCAGATCTAAATGCCATGATAAGGAACATTGTCCCTTATTTCATGAGTACTTGGCCTTAGGGGCGTCGAGCCCCTTGAAGAAAGTTAACCTACCCTGGTGCGATGTATGTAGAAATAGGCATTGCCCAGGTGAGTGCTACTACATGCAAAAGTATGCTCAGACACCCACAAACTTGTATTGTACATTCTGTAAATTAGTGGGGCATGATGATCGAGATTGTAGAGCTTATGATCTCATGCATGAAAGGTCGAGAGACATATACAAGATTCAAGGTGAAGTACAACAAGAAGGAAATACTCTGTGGTACAACTCTCTGGGGAGAGGAAACTTCAATTCTTGTGGTGGATACAAAGGATGAGGACGAGGAGGAGGTATGGGCCAAGGCCAAGGACAAATAATTTGTTACAGCTATGCGTATCCAGGACATTTAGCAAGGGATTGTCAGAATCCTTGTACAACTTGTAGTTACTATAACTCCTTCGAGCATGTCATAGAGGAATGCCCTGTTCTGCTGGCTAAACTTCAGGAAAGACGAGGACCTCAGCAGAACCCACAAGTACAAATGATATATGTTGAACCTCGCGGACCAGACCCTAGAGTCGATGTTATCACTCGAGGAGGCACTGCTACAGGAGAAGACAGAGCAGCCTAAGGAAAGATTGAAAATGACCACGGAGTCAGGAAAGCTATAGAAAAGACCCCAATGTTCGATGCTAAGAAAGAAAGACAGATATTCGAGGAGGCAAGAAAAGATTTCAAAAGAGTTCAAGGATCTTCATCACAGAGACAACCAGAAATCAAATAATATGGCATGCCTCGGGCGTTTAATCCGTCTGCATCGCCAACAGAAGGGAAAGAGGTAAGCAAACTCATGGATATTGTGTGCACTTGTGTTAAGTTGATTCAAGATAAAGACATTGTACAAGAATTACAAGATTTAATCAAGCAGTATGAACTAGGAAAGATAGACCCCTTATTGAATAGGGTAGTGCACCAAATTGGAAAAAGGAGAAGGACAAATAAAGAATTACAGTTGAATGCTCAGATAGGAGAGTATGAGAAAGACTATGTGGTCCTCGACTTAGGGTCGGAGGTCAATTTCATGACGAAGAAGACTTGGGCACTGATGGGAAAACCCAAGCTGATATATTCCCCTATCAGTATTCACATGGCTAATCAGCAAGTTGTCAGCCCATTTGGACGATTAGAGAATGTCCCAGTGGACATCAATGGAGTAAGAACCTTTGCAGATTTTGAGGTAATTGAAATTGTTGATGATCGCTGCCCTTACCCTGCATTGTTAGGAATTGATTGGGCCTTCGACAATTCTATCGTTGTTGATCTAAAGAAAAGACACATGACATTTGAGAAATTTGGCCTTAGGGTCATTGCACCTTTAGATCCAGATGAGGGTCCACGATATATAGAGCCTATCAGAGAAGAAGACCATGTATTTGAACTGGAAAACATCTACAAATTAATAGCCAGACAACAGGATTATATCAACCCTACAGCTGACGAGAATCTGAGCTAGCGAGGTGACAACACATGTTCATCTGACTCAGAAGAAGCGCTGGAGAAATGGGAGAACCATATGTATGAAGTATTTACAAGAAGATGTGCTAGGATAACCAGATAAGTTCGTTGGATTGGCACAAGAGTGAGTAATCTACCCATATTTGATGGGATGAACCCTTTAGAGAACTTCTTATCAAAATTTGAGACAAGTGTACCAACACAATAGAGGTTGTTGGCAATGGATGAGGCCATGAAAGCCACACCAGCAAGATGGTGGGGAACGCACAAGGGAAACATCACAGATTGGACACAATGTCGAACTTTGATGACAACACAGTTTTCAGCACAAGTAGGAAGCTGCAAAGTAAGATACACAGGTCGAAGCTGCCCAAAGGACCACGTACGCATCTGTGAAGAGGCCTGGAATGACGTTCCTAGAGAACAATGGGTACACAGATTCGTCAATACGTTGGATACCATCTCTATTAACTGGTACCTTCAAGCAGAGTTGTGCCTCATCACTTCAGAATGGGAAGGTATGATCCAGAATTTTATAACCACCTTTTTGTTTGAAAGTGAATTTCCTTCAGTAGATCGAGCACTACAAATGGTGAGACAGAAAATATTTAAGGAGGCATCTAGCCTCCCTTTGGAGCAAGAAGAGGATGAATGGACTGCGCCCCTCTAGAAACTGCAGATCTACTACAACATTAATGCCAATGAAGACGATGATCCAAGGAAGGTGAATATCGTAGAAACAGAAGGCCATAGAGATATGGAAGGACCAGGAGTTGAACTACCATTCATTGGACAGCCAATAAAGATAAAGAAAGTCAATATTGGGACAGAGGAGACACCAAATCTTGCCAATTTCAGAGATTACTGGAACTCTGCTACCATTGACAAAATCACAGAATTATTGCACGAGTATCAGAACTTGTTCCCGAACAAGTTCACTGATATGAAGGGTATCAAAGGACCTATGGCAGAGATGAGAATACCTTTGAAACCAAATACAAATCCAGTCAAGCAAAGACCCTACAGACTAAACCCAAAATATAAGGAAAAAGTGAATATTGAGCTCGACAGAATGTTGGAAGCAGGGATTATTGAACCTCTCGAGGAGTCGGAGTGGAATAGCCCCATGGTAGTACAAGATAAGAAGACAGGTGAGATTAGGATTTGTGTAGATCTTAGGAAGTTGAATGATTCTTGTCTACATGATCCTTTCCCTACACCATTCATAGACGAAGTGTTGGATAACGTGGGAGGCCAAGAAGTATATTCTTTTATAGATGGGTTTCCAGGATACCATCAGATCCGCATCGCCAAAGAGGACCGCCATAAGAATACGTTTTCCATAGAGTGGGGATCCTACCAATATACAGTAATGCCATATGGATTGAAGAATGCCCCAACCATATTTTCTAGAGTGGTGGTTGAAGCGTTCAAAGAATTTTTGCATAAGTTTATAGAAGCATACTTTTATGACTAGACTGTTTTTAGTTTGTTGAAAAATCATATTGAATGTCTAAGGCTAATGCTGGATAAATGCAGGCAATGTCAAATTGCTTTGAATTTCAAGAAATTCATCTTCTTCTCACCATTTGGAGTATTATTAGGTCATATTGTATGCAAGCAAGGATTGTTGGTGGATCCATCCAAGATTTCAATTATAGTTGATTTGCCACCACCTACTTCAATCAAACAACTACGCACTGCGCTAGGACAAACCAGCTATTACATGAAATTTATCCAAGGATATGCTTAGATTACTGCACCAATGGAGAATTTATTAAAGAAATAATGTTAGTTCGGTTGGACAGAAGAATGCCAGCAGAGCTTCGACACACTGAAACAAAATATGGTAATTGCACCTATTCTAGTCTTTCCATACTGGAGAAGGGAATTTCATGTGCATGTTGATGCATCTTCCATTGCATTAGGAGAAGTACTGGCACAACCTGGATAAGGGGACATTGATCATCCATTAGCATTTGCAACCAAGAAGTTGTCCACGGCTGAAGTTAATTACACCACTACAGAGAGAGAGGGACTAGCCATGGTGTATGTGTTGCAAAAATTCCTCCACTACTTGTTAGGAGGACACTTTAAAATGTTTATTGATCACTCTGCGCTGAAGTACCTAGTCAACAAGCCATTTTGGGGGGGGGCGAATCTGCAGATGGCTTCTGTTGTTTCAAGAGAATGATTTTGAGATCATAGTTAGGCCAGGAAAAAAGAACAAGGGCCCAGACCACCTGTCGAGGTTGGAACATGGCGAAGAACCTATCAGTCTGGAGGATACATTACCAGATTCACAACTACTCACCATTAGAAATATTGATGACCACTTTGCAGACATAGTCCAGTTCCTGTCAACAGGAATGGCTACAAGTGAGTATACAATATCCCAGAAAAAACAGCTAGTGGTGCGCACTGCAGATTTTTCACTGATAGATGGTCAGCTATATAAAACAGGACCTGATGAGATACGAAGAAGATGTGTTATGGAAACAGAGCGCCCGATGATCCTCGTAGAAGCTCATGAAGGCATCACAGGAGGACATTACGCAGGGAAAGCAACTGCGCAGAAGGTTCTGTGAGCTGGCCTTTGGTGGCCTACGTTACACGGAGATGCTAAAGAATATACCAAAGCATGTGATGTATGCCAACGAGTTGGAAAACCATCCCAAAGAGATGAGATGCCATTAGCACCGCAGATGACCTTGCAGGCATTTGAAAAATGGACCATTAACTTCGTGGGACCTATAAACCCACCAGGAAAGTGCACAGGAGCAAGGTATATTATCACTGCGACAGAATACCTGACTAGATGGGTTGAAGCAAGAGCAGTCAAGGACTGTAGTGAAACTACAGATGCACGTTTTATATTTGATAAGATAATAACCAGGTTTGGATGCCCTAAGGTACTTATGAGTGATCAAGGTACACACTTCATCAATAAGACAGTTGCAGCCCAGACTGAAGAATTTGTAGTCCACCATTAGAAGAGTACACCTTACCATCCACAAGAAAATGGAACAGTTGAAGCATTCAACAAGATCTTGGAGACATCATTGACAAAGATTTGCAGCATGAATCGGGATGACTGGGATTTAAGAGTACTAGCAGTACTATGGGCTTATAGAACCACTTGCAAGAAATTAACAACGTAGACCCCTTTCAAGTTGTTTTATGGTCTTGAAGTTGTTGTCTCGATGGAGTACTTGGTACTGAGCTTAATAATTGTTTCATTTACAGACATGGATGATATTGGCATTGTTCATGAGAGGCTATCACAGTTAGTCAAACTAGAAGAAGACAGAATCATTGTAGGCTTCCATCAGCAAGTTCAGAAGGAACGAGAAAAGGCCTACCACAACAGGCACATCTAGAAAAAGATATTCAGGCAAGGTGATTTAGTATTGATATATGATAGTAAGTTTGTCAAACACCCTGGGAAGTTCAGAATGCATTGGCTTGGACCATATGAGATAGCCTATGTCACAGAAGGAGGAGTTGTGCAGCTGAAGATGTTGAATGGAGAATGGAAAGAAGGATTGGTGAATGGGAGTCGGGTGAAGTTGTACTATGACAACCAGCTGCCTCACAACTCCAAGTAAAGGCATGAGGAAAAGGGTTTAGGTACCAGGTGTAGTTGAAACTAGGTACCAAACATAGAAAATATAGTCTGCACAAGGACAGGAAGGAGGCATAAAGCAGAAAGAAAAGGTTGCACTGCGTAGTCCAAAGTCGAAGCACAACAAAAGGAGCAGATCTAAAGTGCCTCGGGACAAGTCACAAGTGAGTGTTGAGGGCCTGTTGGCCCTTGCTTATGAAAGGAAACAGAGAACAAGGAAGAAAGGGTAAAAAGTGAACTTCGCGGGAGACACAGTGATTGTCATTGGGTCGAAGTGAGCAAAAGAGCAGAAAAGATGGAGTGAAGTGTGGAAAAGCAATCCATTGGATGAGGAGATCAAGGATGACAGATCAGCAAGGAATATGGACCAAGGACGACTTAGGAAGTGGAAAAAACCACCATTGGATTCTTTGGAGCACCACACGAGAAGGAAGGAAAGACAGGTTGGCGAAGTCTGGAAAAAGTAGATCAGGTTGACCTAGGGTCTTAGACACCTAGGGTTTTGGTAATTAGGGTTTTCAGACCTAGGTTTCAGCCTAAGGCTATCGGTGAGGTATTGTAATGTATAAATAAAGGTCAAGAGGAACTAGGTTGGGGGGGGTATGATATTGTCATTGATTTATCTCTATTGTTGTGGTGAGAGGTCATTGTATTGTGAGAGAGAAGTGTTGAATCCTTATGGTATTTTAAGATATTCAACTGGGTGCGAAGATCAGATCCTGTAGCTAGGTGCGCTTGAGGGGGGAGAGAAAGACAGAAGGAGAGAGAGGATCTACTAGCCAAGAGTGCATATCAGAACTGTAAGATTTATCTTAATATATCATCAGCACAGTTCTATGGATGTAGCCCTAGAGAGAGGGTGAACCACGTACATATTGTGTTGTGTGAGTGATTAATGCTTTTATCTCTGCCATTATTATTTGTTATTTGCATTATTGTGTTAGATCAAGATTTATAGCTGCACAGAGTAGATTTCGTTGGTAAATGATATATGAATACCGTGATTGTTGTTATACAAGATCCCCTTGATATTCCCCTAGTTGTAGACATCTATGTCCTACAACCCCCTCATCGCTACTTCGGGTGAGACTGCATCTGCTTCGTAGGTGTTGTCGAAAGGCCCAGTAGCTAGGGCTTGTTGGTGCGCTCTTGGAGTGAACCCCGGGTCTGCCCTTGTGCCAACAAGGGGTAAGTCTTCATGGTACCTAGAATCAACGTTGGCCAAACTCAATCAGGCTCCTTGCAGGATATACCCACGATTATGTGTGGGATCTTGCACCAGGGTGTAAGTCCGTTAAGCAAGTCGTCAACGTAACTTTTCCACCTGCTCTATCTCAGCCCCTTCTTACATTGTTCTCGCAACGATAGATTTCATCACCAACTAGTGTATTCATTGTGAGAAGGTTTTGTTTGCTTGCTTGCTTACTAGGTTATGCAAAGGGAGTCATCTAACTCACATTTTCCCTCGTATGGACGAAGCCTCAAAATTATTGGAAGACACAACTGTTTCATAGCCTCAACTTCCAGCTTCTTATTGCAAGCTTTCTCTTGATCCACCTGTAGTTGATGGAATGATCAATCTGGTTCCCCCGTCAGTCGGTCCATTTGATCAGGTAGTCAATCTGGTCACGTCCTTAGTTGGACCAGTTGACAAAGTGGTCGATCTGACCTCATCCTCGATCGTTCCCACTCTCCTGCCAGAGAGTGAAACCCAAGTGGTCTATCTTATCCCATCCTTGGTCGACCCCACTCTCCCACTAGAGAGTGAAACCAAAGTGGTCGATCCATTTCCATCCATCGACTCCATTCTCCCTTTGAAAAATGAAACCTAAGTGGTTAATCTGATCTCGTCATCGGTCGATCCTACTCTCTCGCTAGAGAGTAAACCTGATTCTGCTCACGTTTTTCTTATTGATACAAATTTTGTTGTGTCGGGGGGTATTCCTCCTTCTCCCATGGAACCCCCTCTGAGTAACGAGGCCATCCTTTTTAATTGGGGTGTGCTAACTAGACCTTGTCTTCCCTCTCACATTCCTTTCCAGATTACAGTATAGTTTTGTGGTCGAGACATTCCTCAAACGTTGATAGATGAAGGTGTGTCCGTTAGTATTTTGTCCTCTATTGCTTGGCAGGCTTTGGGTTGTCCTCAGCTTGCACCGGTTACGCAGAATCTATTATCTTTTAACAGCAGAACCAGTCAACCTTTAGGGACCCTTCCTCGTTTTCCTGTAACTTTGGGAGGGAAAACTATCTTTATTGATGTCATGGTAGTCCAAGACCCCTTGGATTTCACTTTACTCCTTGGATGGGATTATGTCTATGCCATGAAAGCTATCGTGTCCACTCTTTTTCATGTGATATATTTCCCGCATGATGGAAGAATTGTGACTATTGATCAACTTTCATTCATCGGTCCTGGTTGGATTACCTCCCTTAGTGGTTCTTATATGTAGATGGTATCGCCCCTGTCACAGGTAAATTATGTGGCATTGTCTCCCATGCCTTCCACTGTTAATGACAATGACTTGGATCGGGTAGTTGACATGGTGACCTCTTCTATAGGGATATTGGAGCCTGACCTCCTTACCCCCCTCACGACCCTCAACATGTGTTCCTTCCAGAGTGTGTTTCTTCCATCAAATGAATATCTCTTGGAAGCCATGACCGAGTTTTGTCCCTTGACATGGTGTCTTTCCAGAGCATTGTCCTCTTGGAAGTCATGATCAAGAAGAGCCTCGAGCATGATTTTCTGATTTCAATCTCGTTAAAAAAAGAAACCAACTTTGAGCATAGTTTTCTTCTTTCAAGCTCATTAAAAAATGAACCCAGCTACGAGGATAGTTTTTCTTCTCTATGGAAACCTCGTTAAAAAATGAAACAGAGGTCATGAGCATGGTTTTTTATTTCAATCTCATTAAAAAATGAAACCAGCTATGAGGATAGTTTTGGCATCTCTGTGGAAACCTCGTTAAAAAATGAAACAGAGGTTACGAGCATAGTTCTTCTCATGTGTCAAGCTCGCTAAAAAATGAAACAACTTCCCCCTCTCTGTTTTAGTCAAGTCCTTCATCTAGTATTTGAAGCTTTCATTCGTTCGTCTTTGCAGTTGGATGAAATGAAGCTTGGGGGGCAATGCTTCTAGCCTCTAGACTTCATGCTGAAGTTGAGCCACTAGTTTCTTAAGCTAGGGGCTAAGTACCAACCATCCTTGTGTTATGCGTAGTGAAGTCCAGGCATAGTTTTCTATGGTTCAATCTTGTGTAAAAATGAAACCACATACCTCAAGCATAGTTTCCTCTGGTTCAAGCTTGTGTAAAAATGAAACCAAGTTCAAGCATAGTTTTGTTTTGTTTTAAAGCTTGCATAAAAATCAAACCAGGTTCAAGCATAGTTTTGTTTTGTTTTAAAGCTTGCGTAAAAATGAAAACAATCCCGAGCTTAGTCTTTGCTCTTTCTCATGCTCGTAAATACATGAGAATAAGTTACTGAGCTTAGTCTTTGTTCTTTCTCATGCTCGTAAATACATGAGAATAGGTTATCGAGCTTAGTCTTTGTTCTTTCTCATGCTCGTAAATCAATGAGAATGTAACCGAGTATACTTTTATCACTTTTTCAAACTCACAAAGGTTATACGAAAAAGGAACCCACTGGAGTTCCCTTTAAGCTCTTTTCAGACTCTCTAAACATGAAAAGATTGTCGAGCGACCTTGCTATTTTCAAATTCGTTAAATTACTTGAAGAAAAAATTTGATGGGTGGTAGTTTATCACTTTTTCGGTCTCATTAAACTAATTTACAAAAAAGGAACTGAGAGAGTTCTCTTTAAGTGTTTTTCAGACTCTCTAAATATGAAAATCCCCCGAGTTTTCTTTCTTTGGACTTGTAAAACAAACATCGAAAGGCCCATATGAGACTGAACCATTCCTTCTTAAGGTTCGTTAAACATACTCTGAGGGACTCGTCCGAAGGATGAGCTTACATCTCAAGCATATGTTATCCTCCTCAAGCTTGTGTAAAAATAAAGAGGTACTCACCAAAAATGGTGGGGGGGGGAAATTGGGAAAGAAATGTGTATAAACCTGTATTCTATGGAAGAGTCACCTTTGGACATGACACCCTTTCACTCACTTTGTGTCTAGGTTGGAAAATTATGCTCATCTCTTGATCATACTCCTTTATAAGATTACAAATTGGTCTGTGATCCCTATTGTTGAGTCATTTTTTCCAAGACAGTTGTCGTGTCGTCAATATGTTCAAAAAATAAGTTCAATCCGGAAATCCTTCTATTGCGTCGGCCATTTCTGCAGTCCTTAAGCCTTCTATTGCATCATACATCTCTGAGTCAGTCCTAAATCACTTGTTACTCTGATCTACATCAAATCTTGTTACTTGTTTCATGTCATTGATGTGGGATACATTAAGGCCCTCCTGTGACTAGTCTTTTCCTGTCGATTTCAACTCATTATCCAGGAATTAGACTTAGAAACTAAT
Organism: Picea sitchensis; assembly: GCA_010110895.2. Taxonomy (NCBI): domain Eukaryota; kingdom Viridiplantae; phylum Streptophyta; class Pinopsida; order Pinales; family Pinaceae; genus Picea; species Picea sitchensis. Next base: position 33,876 of record SNQJ01S0119253.1, read on the forward strand.
TGGCACCTTGGAACTTGCATGCCTCAATGGCAGGTTTCCTCGCTTTCGACAGTGGGTTTTCATTATTGACCCTTGATCGGGAGATTCCGCCGAGTGTTCGACTTCATATCACAAATTCACACCCATTGGATTGTACTAGTGTACCTTGGGGGTCATTGACATTAATTGTGATTTTCCTTGTGCTTGTTAACAGTATACATTAATGATTGGTAATCAAGTGGTTTTCACCATGTTCGACTTTAGCACATGTATTCACATGGTTAGATTCGTACTATAGAGTGGTGGAGATGAAGACCCTGAATATTTTCTCACAGATTCAGGTTGCGTTGGAGTATATTCAGTTCGTACTTTTGCATAGATCCACATTGTATGTCTCATGGCTATGTTAAAATTTGACTTTTTAACACATAGATCCACAGTGTATTTTTGGTGGCTATGTTCAGATTTGAGTCATATTGGCATGGATCCACAGTGTATGTTTAGTGGCCATGACATGTATTACTTGACATGGATATTCGCATGTCGGCATTTATGCTTTGAGTCATTTGTATTCTGAGTATGGGAATGCCTACCTCAGTGATGATATATTATTGTACTACATTTCCTTGTTTGTTGGCAAGTTTTCGACCAACTGTTCTTTGTTCCCTACGCACACTCGACAAAGTATTTCAGCTATCACTCTGTTCTAACTTCATACTTTGGGGGGATCTCTGTTACACATTGTTTTCGTCACCACTATGACCGTTAATGATGTAAACCTATATGTTGCCTTCGGAGAGGTCAGTGGCCTGAATTTCTAAAGAAAGAAGGGAGAAGAACTTTGCCTGAGAGAAGAAATTGGATTTTCCTTTGTAAAAACCCTATTAAGGAGGATTTCCATAGGTTGTTCTATACATAGGGTGCGGAAATGCCTGATTTCTACAAGTTTCACTATAGCTAGGCCGTGGAGTTTCTGCAAGATGCATTACATCTAGGGTGCGGCGGCCTTTGTACATGGGAAAAACAAGCATTTTCTCTATACTTCTAGAAGGAGAAGCTTCTATGGTGAGGTGGCCTCCGAATTGTTTGGATCTTACTCGCTTTCATGATTTAGTGGGATCATCCTAACCTCCTCACCTTGTCCCCTTCAACTTATAAAAGGAGAGGAGCTCTCATGGAGAAAGTTAGCTCGATTGGGTTGGAAACTTCTTAAGCTTGTATGTTGGCTTTGAGCTTTGCTTTGTAAAGATAGATGTCAGATCTATAGTCTCAGAATCCATGGAGTAGAATTGTGTGGGAAGCAAGGAACTGCTGGAAGGAACCTTATGACATCAAGGCATCTGATTGTAATCTCTCTTCCTATTGTCTAATATAATCCAGTGGCATGCTTCTTTCCCATAGAATTATCTTTATTTTATTGCATAATTCCTTGATCATATGCATAGGTTGTCATTGAATATACTTTAATTCTTTCCCTTTGGTTGGTTTGTGTCTCACTATAGAATCAGTATCACAAGAGCACCGGAGTGAAGTAGGAACAACAAAGACATAAGGAAGGGACACTTAAAGGTATGTCTCTCGTCCTTTGTTTGGTAGTAAATTCGATGATTAGAGCCTAGGGAAAGCGCCATGTCCTGTCCTATTTTGTTCTACATCTAGGTGGATCTAGAGAGATTAGTTCATGTCTGCATTTACCGATTTATCCAATAACACTCTCAGAACAAACCCAAGGATATATAATACTTAGGACCTAGGAGGCTAATATAGTTGAGAGTAAAAGATTGGCCAGGGAGGTGAAAAAGGCTTGTGAAGAAGATTTATATGCTCTTGACAAAGAGTCACTGTACGTGGGAAGAGATAATATCTTTGGAGACCTGGGATAGATTGATATGACAAAAAATCAATCTGATTTCAAGGCAAGTATGGAGGAAGTTCAGGCCAAAATTTTACTATTGAAATAGGTTGGTCTTACTCTGATAAATAAATGGATAGTCAACCCTAGCTTAAGACTACATTCTTTATCTCTAGAAGCTAGAAAGATGGAAGATAAACTGCCTCATATAGAAAAGAAGTTTTATACCTTTGAGGAAAATGATACAACAGAGCCCTCCAGGCTGGTGGTGCAATTTGTGAGTAGATGTGTTAAATGTATTGAGCTAGGAAAAGGCAGCACCTCCGAAAACCAATGAGATAGCCTGTACACATCATCTATACAGATCGTGATTAGAAACCGTATGTTTCTGAGCTGGATAACGAGAAGGAAAAACGTCTTCGCCGGTGTGATGAAGAGACAGAAGAGATGCAAGTGAAGCGTTTCAAATTTCACATTTTGTAATTTTTACTATTTTAGAAATAAGGAGAATTCCAACCGCTTAGGGTTGAGAACCTTTTGTATAAATACATATTTCAAAGATTGAACAAAAGGTTTCTTCTTGTCGTATTGTAACTAAGAAAACTTATCCTTTGTGAGTATTAATACAAGTGCAGACAGGGATTCCAAATTTTGTGCAGTTTGAGTTATGTGCCCTTTTTGTATTCCATATCTCCAGTTTTCTTTATGTTACTCCTTGATAAGTGAATGATTGCAACTTAGTACAACATCTACTATAATCACAATTTATTTAATTATTTGATAAGCAAGCAGTTTTTCCTGTGTACTTGTTATTAGAAAATACAAGACCTGCAAGCTACTTGGATCACTATATCATATATCCTTTCAGGGGTGCACTCTACATTTTCTTCTACTGTAAACAAGGTAAGATATTGATGCCTTAGTTTGTTTAAACATTTTTGTAATTTTCTCC
>SNQJ01S0119254.1:5165-22520 GCA_010110895.2 Picea sitchensis
GTACTGGTAGGTCCCATAGTCTTTTTTTCCTCCTTTTTTTTCTTTTCTTTTTCCCTTTTTCTTTCCTTTTCTTTTTGTTTTTCTCTTACTTCGCTAGGGTTTTATACAAATCTAAATAATACCATATTATCCAAATGCCCAAATTATTAGAAAAAATGAAATAAATGTATAGTAATTTTCACAACCTAAATGCATGAGGAAAGGTTGCAGGGAAATACATCTTCTCTGTTCCTTTTCTATTTGTAATTTTTTCAACCTAAATGTTGGAGGAAAGGTTGCCCGGAAATAGATTTTCTCTATTCCTTTTCTGTTTTGTTTCCTTCCCAAGGGTTAGGATTTTTAGGTTTCTTACATACAAGGGTTTTTCTTGTGCTATATCTCTCTAATATATGTGTGGGGTCCAATAATAGTACTCGATCCAATATCTGAGGGCACTAACTAAGGATGCTATACCATACCCTTATCCGTACTACCCGATTACCCAGGTACTAGAGAGTATCTTCCTGATCCAAATTTTATGAGAAAAATGAAATGAAGATAGATTATTATTATTATTAACACAACATAACAAATATACAATAAAACTCATTTCTATTCAATAAGGAAATATGTTGAAACTGTAAAATGCAGCGGAAAACAAGATTGTTGGAATTGTGGTGACTTATCTCTGAGAAGAGATGTGACGTTTGCACTCATTTGAAAGAAGATGAGTACAATGAGTCTCTTAAATCCTTTTTACAATAAACATGAATTCAAAAACTCTAGACATAAAAAACCCAACCCTAGGAGATGAAGCACCAAAAGTCATGTGATCCCCATTGGGGCAAGCTAATACATCAATTTCCTGGGGTTGTAACTTTTGCATACAATCTTTGTCTTAGGTGCACAATAGCTCATTGGAAAGGTCTATCCGAGGAATGCACATCTTTCCATCAAAATTTAAACAAGTCTACATTTTTACTATGGTGATCCCTCAAAATGTTGTTTAGGGCCTTAAAATGGCCCCAGAAGTCAGGGGCCCGAAAACTAGGAAAAAATGCCAAACTGAAAAAATACGAAAATGAACCAGTTGAAATAGGTGGGAGGCCACCAAAATCCATCTAGACAAATATTCCCCCCTTAGGAAGAAATTCTTTATATTTCATTAATTTCCCCCATCAGATGAGGAAATTTATGTTGAATTTGGCTCTGGGTGAGCCATTTTCCTTGGTGAAGGAGTTGCCTTGCTTTGACAAGTCGATAAAGTTGGATCCTTTGTTGTAAAGTTCTCTTGACCTGTGTGTCCACAATATGATCATTGGTTTCTTGTTTCATGCAATCAGGGTTGATATTTGTTGGTGTCAATTGGTATTCTATCTTTGAGGTGTCCAATAATGGTGGGAAATATGGTCGAATGAGAGTCACATTGAACATTGGGTGCATGCCAAGGAAAGGTGGAATTTTGAGCTCAAAAGAATTGTCACCCACTCTTGGGCATAGGCCAATTTTGAGGAAAATCCATTTTGTGAAGGTAGAGATTAATAAAAAAAAAAGACAGTTGGTAGGAAACAAAACACATGATAGGAAAATCTGGATGCAAAAGAGGAGAACATGGAAGGTACGCATGCAGGAAAACCTAACCTCGTTAGGGTTAGGGTTTTTGTAAGAAAATGTAACAGTTGTTGAGATGAGAATTAGTATATATATAATTACCCATGAGGTCTAGAGGAGAGGGTTCCTAAGTTTTGTAATGTTCAGAAAAAAGAAACTATTGTAATATCAGATACCATATTTTTAGTTGTTGAGTTGTAGGGGAAAAAGGTAGTTAGAACTTGAGGGTTATATCGCAGGCTGGGGATCTTGGTGCGATGTATTCAGCCTCACAAAGGTCGAGGATTCTGTTTTGTAACTGTAAGAACAAAGTTGTAGTGCACGCGACACTATATATTGTAGAACCATAATAAAAGAGACTGAGAGCCATACCTTTGTGGACGTATCCCAGGAGGGGGTGAACCACGGTAACACTTGTGTTATGTGTTGTGATTTTGTTCCTGTTTACCTTCTACAAGTAGTTACAATAAGAATGGATAAAATTGTGAGATCTCTCATATGTTAGATCTGTTAGAATGCATGCATATATTTAGTACATGAGTCAATATTAAGAATAATAGAAAGAACAACCAAATCAATGCCTAAGATGATGAAATACAATCCTAGATCCCCACTATTTTCTAGACTGCAAGAATCTAGGCACTACAGTCACACATAGAACTATCTCGGGTGAGGCTGCATAGTACATCCTGTGTTTTGTGTTTCTTTCTAGTTTACCAGGAGGGCCGATAGTTTTAGAGGGATTTGTTGGAAGATTTTCATATCTAAACCTGGGTCAACCTAAGAGGTAGGAAGAGAGGAGAAGAATAACCAACAAATGGTTTTGTTGCTAGCTAGAACTGCATGGGGTTGAGTGAGTGGGATCCATGAAAGAATCACATAGAAAATGAAACTATAGAAGGGAATGTTCAGACCATGGAATCCAGCAAAGGAAGAGATCGAACACTGGTTGAAAAAAAAGGAGATGGATTCTGCATATTAAGACAACAGAAACCCTAAAATAACATCATGCAAATATATGGACAAGTACGTGTTTAGTGACTTGCATGAAATAGTTTTCTGTTATTTCCCACATGTGTTGTAGGAGTGGCTATTTAGGTTGAAATACAACTACCCTACAAATAAAATTATACAGTTTGAGTGGAATCCTATGGAGATCGTGCAGTTACAAAAAGGTAACAAACATTTCACGCGTGTAGTAGATTTCTGGTTAGATTATATCGTTGCATGATTTATCATAGAATTTGCAATAGATACTGCGAAGTCTTACAATGCATTAGAGAAAGAGTTCCTAAAAATGGCTAGAGGTAGGTATATCATATTTCTCTATAATTCAATCAATATCTTACTGTATAACAAGGGTGTGATGACTATGGAAGAAGAAAACTAAAATTCCTTGTGTGCATGGGGGAAGCACTGACAAGAGCCAAAGAAATGGAGGAAGAGATGGATAAAGGAAAGAAGGAGGATGCCCTAGACCCAATAATAATGGAGTAATATCATATCAAGTAGATAATGGAAACAACTGGAAAGATGCGTAGTGGATTACCCTACCAATATAAGATGAATAATAAGAAGAGAGCCATAGAAGATAGATAGGGCTTGGCCAATGATGAGGAAGAGGTAGAGGATATTCGTGTTGTGGAGAATATTGAGGAGATCCTACATAAAACATATGAAATGAAACAAGAGGTCCAAGGGCAGGAACATAAGGAAAAAATCCCATCCATGTCAGTGTCAGTGTGGAACCCATAAACCCATGTCCAACCAATACACCAGAAAGAACACCATCGTTTAGACAACCAAATTTCAGTGGAAGAAAAACAACAAGAATTGAACCCGATCAAGGAGAAGCTACTAGAGGATCCAGTTCAGGAAGTATTAGTCAAGTATCTACACCACGTAGAGGTCATAGTTCATCACTGTTCAATATGGCAGGACATGATCCCACCATCAGATCATCAGAATTCAAGGGAGAAGCATCAAAGGATCTTGAAAATCACTTGTTTATTTGTGAGAAGATTTGGGAAGAAAAGAATATCACAACTGAGGATACAAAAATTGCATAGTTAGCTATCATTCTAAGAGACCATACACTAGATTGGTACATGAGCTTAGTTGTAAATATTCCACCAGGAAGAACAAGGACGATTGCAGATGTAAAAAAGATATTGATAAATGAAATTCAAAAGCCTAGCTCAACAGATCAGTACATGAATGAGATGATTGAAATCAGGAGGAAACCAGGTGATTATGTTTGGGAGATTGATCAGAGGTTTAAACGTCTTAAATGTAAGTTGAAATATGTCATGATTGACTTGCAACATATACATCTCTTTATGAATTCACTACTACCACATCTGAAATACCCTTTGAGGAAACAAAAGTTTCAAAATCAGGAAAAGGATATGCAAGAATCCTTACAATTGGAAGAGAACCAATATCAAAAGATCGATCCAACAATAGAAGAGTTGAAGGAGGATATGAAGAACCTAAAATTTCAACTAAACCATAATAAGGGAAAAGATAAAAGATAAAAGAGAAGTTTTTTGGTTAACCACATGCAGGACATAAGGACATCACAAGAATGAGTGTCCAACTTTCACCCAGTACATGGAAACAAGGATACCAAACCCTTTTCCAACAAGAGGTTCATGGTGAGAGATATCTAAAACACATGGAAATGATCTATATCATTTTCCAATGATGTATAAGTATCAGACAATACCCAAGAGTTCATATTTCAATTTTTGCAAATCAGTGGGTCATGATGACAAAGATTGTAGAACAATGGACTTGATGCGGGAAAGAATGTCGGAAACTTATAGGATGTAGACATAAATGATGACAGGGAAAGTTGCACCTTAGTTTAACCAGGTACCACCTTGTCACACACCCACGGTGGCATAACAATTTTTTTCCTTTTTCTCAAAGGACAAAATTACCAAGTTCCTACAGGGGCCTAGCATAGGCTAGCTCATTCCTCATCCTCCACCTCGTGATCGAGACCCACAACCATAGGATTATTTTAAAAGGCTCATTGCATTTCGCGACATCGGGGCTCCCGATGCAAGGCGTCCCAACCTCTTCATCTCCTTCAGTCCCGAAAGTGATTAAGGGGCCTAGCGCGTGCTATCCCTCTCACCTATGATCATGATGTGACCCTCCTCCACATGACCATGGTGCTGTGACCATGACCTACAACCATAGGCTATTTCTTGTTTCATGATTTCAGGACTTCACATCCCTTGACTTCTCATTTCTTTGAATTCTCGGGTCTTGAAATACCGATCCTTGAGTTAGACCCTTAGCCAACTACTAGCGCCTGCCTCCTCCTTCTACCAAACGACCCTATCGTGTGACATAGGGCTGACCCACTGAGCGCATTGGGGTTTTGTATGCCGTGATTTCGCGACTTGTGAAACCGATAGATTCTGCCCTGTGGTCTCCCAAATGCCGAAACGCCGAAACTCATTCATACTAAATCGACAGTCGAGATCACTTCTGGAGAAACAACCATGATTATGTCGTGAATTAGTGAATTGTTAGTTTGTGCGGTCTTACCCTTTGACCACTCCGAGTTGCGAGTTAGCGAAATGCCACGCGACTGCCACACGTCCCTGTTGAATGGATGGTCCTTATTAAATCGGGACTTTCAGGACTATGATGAGTCCATTGTCCCATCTACACAAGGGTTAAGATCAATGGTCTAGATAGATCCTGATGGATCCTAGGATCTAAAGTCCCGATTCCATCACTACTTGTGAAGGTTGTAGGGTTCAAGGCATTAATGCTCGAGCTCCTCCTTTATATCCATTGGTCCTGACAGACCTGGGGTATTTCCAAAAGGATCTCATCCATTCGTCTACCAAACGAAGGGATACTCCCCTTCAATAATTGGATTCACTATCCTTTCTGAACTTGGGTCACAAAATTCAACCTTTCAGAGCTTCAGACTCCCACAACTCTGAAACCTTAGATAACTACTTTTTCTTGCATAGGTTTTCCAGACCTAGATCGCATGAACTTTCAGATGGTTCTTGGGAAATTATCCATGATTTTAATCAGGTTTCTGGGTAAAGGTTCGATATGGTTCCAAATTTATGAGGCGGTTCTCAGGGAAAAGTGCTCTTGAGGAGCCATCCTAGAATATTGTGAAGGTCAACCAGATGGGTCTATTCTCAATGGGATGGATTCATACTTTGAAATTAGCTAATTTACACAGATATCAACTATGGCATATAAGTATAAAAATTCATCCATGATATTCAATTCAAAATATAAGGCATAAAACACTTATCAGAACCACAAGGCATGATGCAACTGCTCAGAGGGGTGCTCATTTCCACCCAACCGTAGGCTCAGTGAATCCAAACGGATTTACCACTAGCCACCCCCGAGCTATACCACAATGCTATAAGATTCAATCTCTTCCATCTCAATGAAATTCAAGGATGAAGGTTACTCTCCTTCTCCTGATACAGATAAAAATCGAGGACAAAATTTACTCTCCTTCTCCTATGTTCAGAACTCCCTATGGTTCCAGGATTTTGCGGTTCTTTTCTATGATCCCTGTCACGTGCGCTCCTTTTCTCTACCCTTCCCACACTTCCTTTCTTGCCCTTCTCTACAAGATTTCATGTGGCACGAATTCCCCCATCCGTGGTCATGTCTGAGAGCTTGAAGCATGGGTGGTTCACCCCATCCCCTCATTAACTCTTGAGGAGCCTCCCCACCTACCATCCTGATGGGAAATTCATTCCAGGGTTAGAGAGTTTCCTTGGTCTTTGAGAAAGTAAAAACTAGTATGGTACTGGTTTGGTGGAAGTTAACACAACCATTCCAGGTCCCTTCCATCACCCTTCATTAGCCATCGTGGTCTCTTTTAGCACATCCCCCTCTCAATAATCATGCAACACATATTCATAACATAATTTACATTCATCAACCTTTTATACAAAGGTCCATCAAATCAAACATTCACACCTTTGAGTTTTCCATAGTTCTTCGTCAATATAGTTATTTTTATAGACTGGGAGAAACAGGGTGTTACAATTACCTCCCCCTTAAAGGAACATCATCCTCGATGTTCTCTCTATCAATTATGATGTGTATGTATAGAAATAAACAAAATCGGATATGTGTGTTTCATGGCATCTTCCATTTTCCATGTAGCCTTATTGGGGCCAAAATGTTTCCACTGCACCTTGACCTATGCAATGGTTCGGTTCCTGAGTGGGGTTTCCTTTCTGTCCAGTATGGATAGAGGATTTGGAATGAATTCTCCCTCCGGTTCCACCTAGATCATAGACCAGTCAATTATATGATTAGAATCATGTACATATTTATTCAAAAATGAAACATGGAAAACATTATGTGCTCTCACTATGGGAGGAAGTGCTATCCTATAGGCTACATGACCCACTCTATCTAGAACTTCAAAGGGTCCACAATACTAAGGTGCCAACTTGGGACAAGATTCCATCCTCAGGGAACTCTTCCTGGGCCTAACTCTGAGATATACGTGGTCTCCCATCTTGAATTCTCTAGGGGTTCTCTTTTTGTTGGCGTAACGTTTTTGTCTATTCTGAGCAACTTTTAGATTTTGCTTTATCTGAATCACTTGTTGTTCCATTTATTTCAACATTTCAGGTCCAATAGTAATTATGTTTACGGGATTACTCCAACTGACTGGAGTGTTGCATGACCTACCATAGAGGACTTCGAAAGGGCTCATCTTTAGTGATTCTTGGTAGCCGTTGTTGTAGGCAAATTCCACCAGTGGCAGGTAATCTTCCCACTTTTTAGGTTGATGCATTACATGCATCCTTATCATGTCTTCTAATATTTGGTTCAATATTTATGGTTGTCCATCATTTTGAGGATGATAGGATGTGTTGAACAATAATTTGGTCCCAGACCAGCCATCAAGGATTTCCAAAAGTTTGAGGTAAATTTTGTGTCTCTGTTAGATACGATCTCCTTAGGCATGCCATGTAGCCTAAATATCTCCTTCATGAATGTGTTGGCAATGTCTATTATCTTGCAAGTCAATTTGACGAGGATGAAATGAGAGGACCTGCTCAATTTATCCACCACTACCATGATGGTGTCATTCTTCCTTGCCAATGTTGGTAATCTGGTGATGAAATGCATGAAGGTGGTATCCCATTTCCATTCCGAGATTGGTAGAGGTTGTAATAATCCTACTGGATGTTGGTGTTATGATTTAACCTATTGGCATTCTATACATTTGGCTAAATACTCAGCTATGTCTTTCTTCAATCCAGGCCAATAGAATTGTTTCCTGGTGGCCGCAATCATCTTCTGGTATCCTAGGTGACCAGTATACGGTCTTTTATGTAGTTCATCCATTATGAACCTCTTCAAATCTTCATAGTTTGGAATATACAATCTATTTTTGTAAGTTAGTAGACCTCCATTTAACATCTGGTAGCCTTCGTACTTTAGCCCTGTAGGTTCTTTCTCCAGGTATGAGGTCACGGTCTGGAAGAACACGTCTGTTTCTTGTGAATTATTGACTCTTTCCCTGACATTGGTCTTGCAGGTGCTCACCGCTTCTAGATGAATTGTTTTCATACTTTTTCTAAGGGCATTAGCCACCCTATTTTCCTTTCCCTTGATATGTTTGATTTCAAAATCAAACTCGCTAAGAAGGGCCATCCACCTAGCTTGCATAACATTCAGTTTTGGTTGGTCAAACAAGTGTCACAATCCACGTTGGTCTGTCATAAGTACAAATTTCCTACCCAGGAGATAATGCCTCCACATTTTCAAGGCGTGCACTATGGTGTCTAGTTCTAGATCATGGGTCACATAGTTGACTTCGTGCTTATTTAATTTTTGGGATTCATAGAAGACTATGCTTCCTTCTTGCATAAGGACTCCTCCAAGCCCTTCCTTGTAGGAATTAGTGCACACGAGGAAGTCAGTTTTAGGATCGACGATCTTCAACACGGGTGCATGGGTCAGTAGGTGTTTTAGGTTCTGAAACCTTTCTTCACATTTTGGGGTCCAAAGGAATTTAACTCCCTTCTTCTGGAGGGCAATGATTGGACAACCAATATTGGAGAATCCTTTTATAAATATCATATAGTATCTTGCTAAGCCCATAAAGGATATGATTTCCAAAATTTCCTTTGGGGTAGGCCATTCCATTATAGACCTAATCTTGTCAGGGTCTATTGCTACCCCTTCTTTAGATATGACATGGCTCAAGTAATGTATTTTCTTCTGGAAGAAATCACACTTGCTAAACTTGGCATAGAGTTGATGTTCTCTTAGCACTTGAAGCACAAGTCTAATATGTTCCTCATGTTCCTCTCTATTCTTGGAGTATATTAAGATATCATCAATAAAAACTAGTACAAATTTGTCTAGGAATTTGCTGAGCACATTGTTAATCAAGCACATAAAGTGGCAGGGGCATTGGTTAATCCAAATGGTACTACCACAAACTCGTAGTGACCATATCTCGTTCTCAAGGCGGTTTTGTGGATGTCTTCACCCTTAATTCAGACTTGATGGTATCCATATCTCAATTCAATCTTGGAGAATATGGAAGAACCTCCCAAATGATCGAACAAGTTATCAATCCGAGGTAAGGGGTACTTGCTCTTTATGGTTACCTTATTGAGTTGTCTATAATATATGCACAGTCGGAGGGTACCATCTTTATTTTTCATGAACATGACTAGTTCTCCCCATGGAGACATGCAGGGCTAGATATATCCTTTTTCCATCATTTCTTTTAGTTGTAATTTAATGTCAACTAGCTCGGGTGTGCTCATCCTATAGGGTGTCCTAGACACTTGCACCTCTCTTGGTGCAAGTTCTATCGAGAAGTCAATGTCCCTTCTCAGAGGTAGACCTGATATCTCTTCTGGAAACACATATCTAAATTCTCTTAGTATGGGGTGGTCTTCGAGGCTTGATTTTTCATCCTCAACTGATTCCAACACCTGTATCACATATAGTGAGCATCCCTTTCTGCAATACTTTCTCATTTGAAGGGTTGATATTCATCTCACCGAGATAGGTTTCTGGATCCCTTGAAGGGTTATCCTCCTTCCTTCTTCACTTACACATTATAAGGTTTTATGGTAACATTCCATTCTGTCTTTATATGTGGCTAGCCAATCCATGCCAATCAACAGGTCATACGATCCTAGGGGTTTCTTGGGTGGAGAATTCACCCATAGTGAATTGGCAAGCTAGTATGACCTATGCTACCTTTCTTTTGGTCCCAGTGGATAACTGTACCAACCATGGTTTGGCATGTTTATGTGGCTGCAATTTACATTTATCAACAACCTGAGGGGCTATATAACTCAAATTTGAACCAGGGTCAACTAGAATAAACACTAGGTGGTTAGTGATCATACCTTCCATCTCCACCACTGAATCTTGGTGGTCGACTTGTTTATTATCCACGGCTGCATAAATTCGTGGCATACTCCTGGCCACGTCATTGATGGTGGTATCCTGTTGGACATTGTAAATTCTCCTACTGTTTTGTTGTCGGTGTAGGAAATCCCTCAGTAAATGTTCTTCTCCACAACCCCATAATTTCAAGGGTTCTTTCTTTGGATTATCAGTATTTTTGGGGGTTGACCCAAAAGTCTTATTTCTTCTGTAGGAGGGGAAATTCTGTTGGTGTACACTTCGGGTAGGAAATCTCATCCTTGTATCCTTTTTATAGTTTTTAAATATTGGGGATTTAAACCCCTTTTTCTAGAATCCATAACCATTCTTCTGCTTCTAGCCTTCGCGAGGTTCTGTCTGAAGCCCAAAATGTTCATAACAATATCTTACCTTTCAGATAATGTCTTCTAGGGTCCTTGACTCATCAAACTCAATCCTGTTCTGATAGTCCTTAGGTAGCCCACTAATAAATCATTACACCTTTGCCTTTTCTACTTTTATGTAGGGTACATACCTCAACAACTCAAGAAATCTATTGACATATTCTTCTACAGTGAGTTTCCCCAGCTTGAGTTCATAGAATTATTTAGTCTTTTTGTCAAAATAATTTTCCGACAGATACTTCTTCCTGAAGTATCTTTCAAGCCCTTCCAAAGATAGGTCTTCTTCATGAATACCTTTTACATTCTTAATGTCTTCACACAAAATGGAAGCCTTTCCATTCAGGTTGAAAGTGGCTACTCGGGCCTTCATGTTTCCTGAGAAGTCATGGACTCTGAAATACTTCTTTAGTCCAAGCAGCCAGGCCTCCGCTTCCTCTCCTCTCTTTATCTCACTGTCGAAAGAGGGTGGTTTGGCCTTCTTGAATTATTTGAGATTATGACTTTTTCAATGCTTTCGCTTCTTCCATTTTCTTCAGGAATATGAACTAGTTCTGCTACTAGAAGATCCCTTCGAGTCGCTAGTTTCCTTTCCAGAAGAAATGCATGATGCTCGTCCCCTGTCTCTGGGGTGGGCCTTCCACAAGGTGATCCTCCCAGTGTAGCCACTAAAAAGGCCACATTTCCATATCTCAGGTGGACTTCGACTCTTCTTTGTCTGTCGTCGATCCTCGTGACTAGTGTCAGGTCCATGCTACAGTTGTATTTGTATGTTAGATAAACTCTACAGAAAGACTAAATTAGTTTCTTTTTTCTTCTCTTACTCTTTTATCAACCTCTCATTGTCGGCCTTGTAGCTTTGTAGTTCGGCCATGAGACTCCTCACAGTCTTAGCTAGATCCGGAGGGGTCTCTACAACCCTCCTTTCATCAGACTATTCGTCTCTAATGTGGGAGCTATCCCCCACCTTGTGGTGCATCACCATTCTATATGTCTGCAATTTTCCCTAGGTTGATCGTTCGCTTGCGTGTAGGAAAAACACTTGTTGTTAGCTAACATTATATCCATTCATAACCAACACATAAATTCACATTTCTCAAATGCATACACACAGTAGGGATTTCATTCTTTTCTTTAATAACATTCTTAACTTCGACTTTTGGTAAAGGGGGTTAAGATAGAGGGTTACTCTTTTTAAGAGTACTTCAAACGAAGTTTCTACACGACTCGTTCATGAGCCCAAGAAGGCCAAGTGTTTTAACCACGATCTGATACCAATTTGTCTCACACCCACGACAACATAACAATTTTTTTTCCTTTTTCTCAAAGGAAAAAATTCCCAAATTCCTACAGGGGCCTACAACAGACTAGCTCATTCCTCATACTCCACCTCATGATCGACACCCACAACCATAGGCTTAGTTTAAAAGGCTCATCACATTTCGCGACATCGGGGCTCCCGATGCAAGGCGTCCCAACCTCTTCATCTCCTTTAGTCCCGAAAGCGATTAAGGGGCCTAGAGCATGCTATCCCTCTCACCTATGATCATGACATGACCCTCCTCCACATGAATATAACGCTGTGACCACGACCTACAACCATAGGTTATTTCACATTTCATGATTTTAGGACTTCATGTCCCTCGACTTCACATTTCTTTGAATTCTCGGGTCTCGAAAAACTGATCCCTAAGTTATACCCTTAGACAACTACTAGTGCCTGCCTCCTCCTTCTACCACATGACCCTGTCCTATGACCTAGAGCTGACCCACTGAGCGCATCAAGGTTTCGTATGCCAGGATTTCACAACTTGAGAAACTGAGAAATTCTTCCCTTTGGTCTCCTGGATGCCAAAACACTGAAGCTCATTCATGCTAAATCGAAGGTCCAGATCACTCTTGGATCAAAAACCACTATTATATCATGAATTCGCGACTCGTGAGTTTGTACGGTCCTACCCTTTGACCACTCCAAGTCGTGAGTTAGCGAAATGCCAGTCGACTGCCACACGTCCATGCTGAATGGATGATCCTAATTAAATCAGGACTTTCAGGACTATGATGAGTCCATCCTCCCATCTACACAAGGGTTAAGATCAATGGTTTAGATAGTTCTCGATGGATCCTGGGATCTATGGTCTCGGTTCCCTTGCTACTTGCGAAGGCTAGAGGGGTCGAGACGTTAACGCCCATGCTCCTCTTCTAGATCCATTGGTCCTAAAAGACCTTGGGTATTTTCGAAAGTATCTTGTCCATTCATCTACCAAATGAAGGGATACTCCCCTTCGATAATTGTATTCGCTATCCATTCTGAACTTGGGTCACAAAATTCAACCTTTCGGAGCTTCAGACTCCCACGACTCTGAAACCTTAGAGAACTACTCTTTCTTGCACAGGTTTTCCAGACCCTTATCGCATGAACCTTCAGATGGTTCTTGGGAAATTATCCCTGATTTTATTCATTTTTCTAGCTAAAGGCTCGGTATGGTTCCAAAGTTATGAGGCGATTCCCGAGGAGAGGTTCTCTCAAGGAGCCATCCTAGAATATTGTGAAGGTCAACCAGATGGGTCTATTCTCAATGGGATGGACGCATACTTTGAAATTAACTAATTTACACATACATCAACTATGGATTATAAGAATAAACATTCATCCATGATATTCAATTCAAAATATAAGGCATAAAACACTTATCAGAACCACAAGTCATGATGAAACTGCTGAGAGGGGTGTTTGTTTCCACCCAACCATAGGCTCAATGACTCCAAATAGATTTACCACTAGCCACCCCCAAGATAGACCACGATGCTCTAATATTCAATATCTTACTTCCATCTCAATGGAAGTCAAGGAAGAAGGTTACTCTCCTTCTCCTTATATAGACAAAAATCGAAGACGAAAGTTACTTTCCTTCTCCTGTGTTCAGAACTCCTTGTGGTTCGAGGGTTTTGCAGTTCTCTTCTGCAATCCTTGTCATGTGCGCTCCTTTTCTCTACCCCTTCCCACACTTCCTTTCTTTCCCTTCTTTGCAAGATTGTGTGTGGCATGAATTCCCCCGTCTGTGGTCAGGTCTGAGAGCTTTACAGATGGGCGGTTTTCCCCATCCCCTCATTAAATATTGAGGAGCATCCCTACCTACCATCCTGATGGGAAATTCATTCGAGGGTCATAGAGTTGCCTTGGTCTTTGATCAAGTAAAAACCAGTATGGTACTGGTTCAGTGGAAGTTAACACAACCATTCCAGGTCCCTTCCACCTCCCTTCATTAGTCATCGTGGTCTCTTTTATCACATCCCCCTCCCAGTAGTCATGCAACACATATTCATAACATAATTTACATTCATCGACCTTTTATACAAAGTTCTATCAAATCAAACATTCACACCTTTGATTTTTCCATAGTTCTTTGTCAATATAGTTATTTTTACAGACTGGGGGAAACAAGGTGTTACACACCTCCATACAACACTAGGCAATAATAGTACAACACTGCACAACCTTAGTATAATAACGTGTAGCCACAGTATAACCTTGTGCAGTATAATCAGGTTCCTTAGTACAATGCACCATGAGTAGATTGAGGATGATATAGAGGTGGAGGATGAGGTAGAGGAGGATTTGGAAGATGCAGAGATAAAGTAGTGTGACAAAACTACCAACAACCAAGACACTATGCAAGGGAATTTCCATTTCCACCTATGACATGCATGTATTGTTGCGGAAAAAATAATGATACAGAGGACTGTCCAACATTATTGGGAAACATTCAAGAAAAGAGAAATCAAAACAATCAGAATGTTCAGTGTATTTGTGCAGAGTTAAGGGATGATGGAAGAAATATCAACATAGTTATGCATGGATGAGCTAAGACAAGAGCTAACGCAGTACGACAGGATCCAATACAACACCAATGGGTGAAGAATAATACTAAACCACAGAAACAGTTCGATGTGGGGAAAGAAAAATAAATATTCAAGGAGGAAAGACAATATTTCCTCAAGAAAGAGGTTGCATCGACATCAACCATGAAAAACACTCAGAACATACCAATGTATGAAATTCCCTCCTCAATGGACCACACCAATGAAACACAAGTTGTAGAGCAAGTAAGTACCAAATAAACTTTTCTGCAATCCTGTGTTAAGTTATTGAATGACCAATCATCTATTAAAATTTTGTAAAATATGTTAGAAATATGTAACACAGAAGTAGAGGGGAATTTATAATAGAAAAAAATCAACCACCTCTATATAAGAAGGAGGAAAAGAAGGAAAATAAGGACAAGGACCTTCAGAATTTAGACCAAATTCCAACATTGGAGATTTCAACATGGGGGACATTATACTGGATTTAGGCTCCAAAGTAAATGTATTACCCAAGAAGACATCGAAATGTATGGGAGAAACCACATTAGGATATTCACTTATCTAGTTGAATCTAGAAAAGCAACAGATAGTTCTACAAATCAGAATGCTGAAGGGTGTGACAGTAGATCTGGATGGAGTGTGCACTAAGTAAAACTTTGAAGTAATAGAAATAGTGAATGGCACAACACCTTCTCCAACATTGCTTGGGTTGGATTGGGAATTTGATAAACAAGACATAATAAACTTGAATATAAGGAGAATGACATTTGATTCAGGAAAATAGAGATTCATTGCACCATTAGATCCATCAGAAGGAGAAAGGTTTGTAGAACCCACTTTCTTAGATCTGAAGGAAATCAACCAGTTATACAAAACCACCACACGTGAAGAATATTATGTCAAAACAACTATAGATGGAATAATCAGTTGGACGAGCATCACATCATGTTCTTCTGACTCGAATATAGGCTCGGAGAATTGGCAACAAAGATTACATGAAGTCTCTACATGAAGGTGTGCAAGAATAGACTGTGTAGTGAGATGTGTAGGTACAGAGATAAGAGAACCTCCCAATTTTCATGGGGTGAATGAATTAGAAGAATTCCTAACAAGATATGAAGATGAAGTGTTAGAGAATTAGAGGCTCTTATCCTTAGAAATTTTACTCAAGGAAACACTTGCAATATTGTGGGGTGCACAGAAAGAAACAATTACAGATTGGTACCAATGTAAACGATTACTGCACATTAGATTCGACATAGAGCAGGGGAGAAATAAGATGTAGAGGTATGATGGAAATGGGACACCAATTTGTTTTTTGTAGAAATGTAAAACATTGTGGATAATGAAACCACCAAAGGAATGGCCTCATTACTTCATTCATACCTTAGAAGGAATTCCAAAAAACTAGTATGTAGACCAGGAACTGCGCAGAGGCACTACAGAATGGACAACACTACAAAAAATTTGTATAGTCACTTTCTCATTTGAACATGAGAAACCCAACATTTATTGATCACTCAAACAAATCATAAGGGTGATATTTATTGATGAAGCAGAGGTTGAACTTATTACAGAGTATCAACAACATAATAGACAGACAGTTAAGGAACTAATGTCATGCTACCATGTGTAGGAAGAAGCACCATATGAAGATGACCCACGCAATATTCATATTACATAATTTGAAGGTGAAAGAGAGGTGTAAGGTCCATCTCTATAATCTAAAGTGATTTTTGCACTGATCAAAGTGAAGAAATTCAACATTGGGACAACTGAGAATCCCAAAATGGCCAACATTGGATACTATTGGGATGAACAAACAATGGAACGAATAATAGAGTTACTGCGTGAGTAAAGTGACCTATTCCCAACAAAGTTTATGGAGATGAAACACATAAAATGAGAGATAGGAGATATGAATATACCTCTCAAACCTAATGCTAGATCTGTTAGACAGAGCCCTTATAGACTGAATCCAATATACAAGAAAAAATGAAATCATAAATTGATAAAATGCTAAAAGCTTGAATTATAGAACTAATAAAAGAATATTAATGGATAATCCCTATGGTGGTACAAGAAAAGAAACAAGGGGGGATAAGGATTTGTGTAGACTTGAGAAAACTGAACGATGCATTCCTACATGATCCTTTTCCTACCCCTTTCACAAATGTGGTACTAGAGAATGTGGGAGGCCAAGAGGCCAACTCATTTACAGATGGATTCTCAGGTTACCATCAGATCAAGATACCCCCAGAAGATAGGTACAAGACCACGTTTTCCACAGAATGGGGATCCTACCAATACATAGTCATGCCTTTTGGGATGAAGAATGTACCAGTTATATTTTCAAGGGTAATAATATGTTCGTTTAAGGATTTCATACACCAATTGTTAGAAGTATATTTGGACGATTGGACTGTATACAGTCTATTAAAATATCATGTGCAAGTATTAAGGGTGATGTTGGAGAGATGCATGCAGTGTCATATATCATTCAATATCAAGAAGTGCATTTTTCTGGCACCTTTTGGAATATTGTTGGTACATATAGTCTTAAATAAGGGGTATTGGTGGATCCTGCTAAGATTGTAGTCACTGTTGAAAAGTCAACAAGAAATCTGTGTCTAATTTATTTTTCCCTTAAATAAATTGGACAATAAATGTTAATCTATTATATCATAATTACTTGAAATAGTTAACTGAAATGGAAAATCAGTTAGCTATAGGAAATTTGAGTTCAGAGGTTGATTGGTGGGACATGGAAGTCGAATTAGTTGTAACTAAGTGACTTGAAGTTGTAACAAAGTTATAAGTGTAGTTATGTGAGTTGTCAAGTAGTTTAACTCGGTTAAGTGACTTAAGCTCAGTTGTACTAGTTGTAACTGAACTTACACTAGTGAGATTTTGGTGAATTAATTATTAATTAATTAACAATCAGTGAACTCACATGC
Source organism: Picea sitchensis (assembly GCA_010110895.2). Taxonomy (NCBI): domain Eukaryota; kingdom Viridiplantae; phylum Streptophyta; class Pinopsida; order Pinales; family Pinaceae; genus Picea; species Picea sitchensis. Next base: position 22,405 of record SNQJ01S0119254.1, read on the forward strand.
AACTGAAGATTCACCACTATTAACTACATGCATGTCATATCCAGTGGAGACCCAGTTGAGATAACAAGTGAAAGGGACAATTTGGCTATTAGTTGTGATTTGAGTGAAGTGCACTC
>SNQJ01S0119255.1:6481-33860 GCA_010110895.2 Picea sitchensis
GTTGGAGTGAGTTGTTTAGTGAATATGATTTTAGGTTATCCTTCATCAAAGGAAAGAAAAATAAGGTTGCAGATGATTTAAGTAGAAGTCCTAGAGTTCATTCAATATTGTCATTGAAAATAGACTTAAGAGACCAAATTTTAAGCCACCTTATGAAAGACCATCAATACTAAAGAATAAAATTTGCCTTACAAGAGGGAGTACCGATGGGATCTAAATGGGAAAGATACACCTTAGAGAATGATGGATTGTTATGATTTAGAGGTAAGATGGATTTTACAAAGAATAAAAATCTTAGGATTTTGGTAATGGAGGAAGCCCACCAAGCTCCTTATGTTGCACATACAGAAGTAAACAAAATGCATTCAAACTTAAAAAGGGTATTGTTTTTGGAAAGAATGAAAAATGATATAGCACAATTTGTAGTTCGATGTCTAGAATGTCAACATGTTAAGGAAAAACACTGCCGCCCTCTAGGTATACTACAACCCCATGATATACTAGAAACCAAGTAGGAAGTTGTTTCAATGGATTTTATGGGAGACTAACCTGTGACCCCCCAGAGACATGATTGCATTATGGTAGTTTTTTACAAACTAACCAAGAGTTCCCACTTCATTCCAGTTAAGATCACCTTTTAGGCACGATCCATCACTCATGTTTTCCTAAAAGAGATAATTTCCCTACACAAGGTGCCTCGAAAAATCATATCAGACAGAGAATCATGGTTTACTTCTAGGTTTCAACAAAGCCTCCATAATTCTATGGGAACAGAACTCAACTTTAGTAATGCATATCATCCAGAGATGGATGGGAAAATAGAAAGAGTAAATCAAATACTTGAGGACGTGTTGAGAATGTATGTCATGGACCAAAATAATTAGTGGGAGAAATATATTCCCTTAGTGGAATTCACTTATAACAATAGTTATCATAGTTCCATTCAAGTCACTCCATATGAAGTTATGTATGGAAGACCCTATCACATGCCATTAATTTGGGATCGTTTAGAGGATCGGGTCATATTAGGACCCATCATGATCCAATAAATGGAAGAATAGATGGTTACATTGAATAAAAGGTTGAAATAAGATAGGGACTTACATAAAAGTTATATAAATTTCAAGAGAATTGATAGATTCTATAAGGAAGGTGACAATTTTTTTGTCAGATTGGACCCTTTGAGAGTTCCTTTAGGTTTGGTAAGGGAACAAAGTTATCTCCTAGGTTCATGAGACCATTTAATATCCTAGAAAGGATCGGGCCAATTTCTTATAAACTAGAGCTGCCACCCCATCTAAGAAAGATGCATGATGTATTTCATGTTTTAGTACTTAGAAATTATGTACCTAACCCATCCCATGTGTTGAAATGTGAGGGTTTGTAGGTTTTCAAGGAGGGAGCTCTTAAGTTCAAACCATTCTCTATTTTGGACCATAGATTTTGTCGAATGAGGAACCAGGAAATTGAACAAGTCAAAGTCCAATGGGACCAATATAGCCCATGGTCATCAACCTAAGAGGAAACAAATACTATGCATTATTATTTTCCCTATTTGTTTGATTAAATTATTTTATGATTCAGACAAGACTGACTAAACTTAGACATGTGCATGGGGTTTTGGAATAATTTTGAATCCTAACTAGTTGTTAGTTGAGATCAATTCTTTTTTCTACTATGGTCATACTTGACAATACTTTACTAATAATCCTTTTTCGAGTCATCTTGGGATGACAAACTTAACCAAGTAAATATTTTCACTAGATGGATGTTTTAATGATAATTCTTGCATTAGATGTGATAGTTGGTATTCCTGATATGCGTTCATGATGTTATTCTCTCTTAAGAGTCTATGATATTTACATATGATGTTATGTGATTCCATTTAATTATGTTGATAAAAGGATATGTCTTTGATATATATATATGATAGTATCTCACAGTATGATGACACAATGTTATTGCATAAAATGTTTTGTGATAAGATGTTTTATGAGTACATATGTAAGCATGGGGTGGTGACAATGATCTTGTATTCTCATGATTACATGAGAGAGTTAGAATGAAAATTATTTCTATAATATGTTGACATTATGATTATAACTAATGGATTAGTTACATGTTTTGAGGTGGTGATTTTCAAGTGATCCACCAATGGGCCAAGAGGGTCAGGTTATTTGATGTTCTCTAGGATCCCATAACCAAGAAGAAGAATATATCAAGTAACACATTATGGTCTAGGGAAAACTCAATCAAATGCTTATGCCAATCATTTTTATGTCATGTATTGGAGTTTTGATGTCGAAGTATAATGAATGACTAGAGAATTTCTCATTGATGGAGTTGTGGGATTCGACTTTGATGCCTAAAGCTATGTACCAAGGGAGTATAAGGAGGGATTTTTGGTATATCATTTAGATATTCCTTGGTTTGGTGCCTTAGATCCCCAATAGACCAAGATGCCTTGGTCTAGTGCCATAGAGACTTGATAGACCAGGATGAGGTGTGGTGCCTTAGAGCCCTGATAGACCTAGATTCCTTGGTCTGGTGCCTTAGAGACCAGATATACCAAGATAGGTCTGGTGCCTTTGAGACTTGATAGACCTAGATGCTTTGGTTTGGTTCCTTAGAGCCTTGATAGACTAAGATGAGGTATCACACTTTAGAGCCCTGATAGACCTATATTCCTTGGTTTGGTGACTTAGAGACTTGATAGTACAAGATGAGGTCTAGTGCCTTAGAGGCTTGATAGACCAAGATGAGGTCTGGTAATTTAGAGCAGGGATGATTTTTAGGATGGAAAATTATTTTAAAATGTAGAAACCTTGGCGAATCTTACTAATCCTTCATATGTCAACTATAAAATGTTTGGCGATATTTTTTGTAAAATATTCAAATTTCTAAGGATTTTATATAGTTTGTATAAAATTTTGGCGATTTTTAAGGTAAAATAATTTTTTCCTACAGAATTTGGGCAAAATGTTTTTATAATAGCGAATCTTGTTGTGGGAAAAAACATGGAAAATTAGCCCATGAGCGAAATTTAGCCCCTAAAATCATCCATGATTTAGAGCCTCGATAGACCAAGAGGCTTTAATCCTAGTTCCAAAAGTTTGGAATAAATACTAGAGTGTTGTTCACGCTTCTTGGGATCTTTCAATGCCTATAGTGGCTAATGGATTTATACTATCTCAATAGAGGGTGTAGTGGAAGATACAAACTTTAACTTCGGGATGAAGTTCCTTAAAGGGAGGGAGTATGGCATGCCCCATATAATAATAATAATAATAATAATATAATTATTATTATAAAAGGGACCAAATATTGTGTAATAAAAGAAAGGGGTAAAATAAGTAAAGATAGTTTAGGGAAAAACACTAAAAATAACATAAGTTTATGGGGGAAAATAAGATAAATAAATAATTACATAATGAAAATTGGATCATATAGATTGAATTATTTATGATGGATGAATTTTATATAAGGACTAAGAAGAAGGAGAAAATGACATATCTTTTGGACTTGGGATATGTAGGATAAGTTTAAGAAGAGTTGGCATAGTAGTGGATTGATTGCTCGAGGGTGACATGTTGTTAAGAGAACTAGAGTAGCAAGGTCTATAGTTGGGTGGAGAGTCATCCCCCACTTTTTTGTTACAGTCAGTTCAAGGATCAAGTGGTGCATGATTATGAAATGTCCATATTACAAGTACATTGGGCTCTTTCAACAGGTAATCTCCTCACATCTCACGACTCCTATAAATTATGTAATTTTGAAGTTCCATATGCTAGTGATCAATGTGTTTTTTCTTCTTAAATTTTCTCTAGATAATTTATATGTAGTAAATCGGATATGAAAGTCACCCGCAATATGGGGCTATGAATCCACTAGGGAAAAGGATACCTAAGCCAACTAGGTCTAACAATCATTACAAAAAGTGTCTAGGCAAAGGTACCAAAATCCTACAACAATTCCAACCAGAAACTTGCATTCCCCATCGGCCTACACAACCCAAGGAAGTGTACCCCCTTCTCTACTCCACAATCCCTCAGGTTTTCCCACTTCCATTTTAGGGCTCTATTACAAGCCAACCATGAAATCTTAGGGTTGTGGCTCCGAGAAATATAACTACAATAATGGAGTCTCTAGGAACCCTCTAAGCCTCTCACACTAGGTAATCCTAGCCACACAATTCTCCCTCCAGGGATTTAACATTCCCCAAGGAAATCAAAGGAGAATTTCACACAAAAATCCATCTAGAAATATCAAGTTCACAAGGTTATCGAGTTACAATGGCTCACTAGCTCACACCTAACCTCCAAAGCCAGAATGGAAAAGTACAATGATCCAAAGAATAATTAGAATGGTACCATTTCCATTGAAAACACATCTTATATATTCATGGCTTAAACTTGACAAGTGGCACCTATGTAGCCACACTCCCACCACATTGAAACTCATTCCCCATGTTAGCTCTCAAACTCTACCCCAGGAGGAAAAGTCCTAACCATGGCATAAAACTCTACTCAAATGAATGTGTAATATTCCAAGAGAAGAATTATCATTCACCGTGAAACGTGCTTGAATTGAACTCATAAACATAAGAAATGAAACTTTATGAATCATATGAATGTTAAGTGAATGAACCCAATAAAATATTTGCCACAATGTTTATGCTTGAAATATTAATTTAACTTGTCATCTAAACCAACTAGATAGTAATAAATAAAATGCTCAATGCCATAAACATGAAATCATCTTAGTGACCGGAATTAAATTAGTTTGTTGCTATTATAAATGTTTGGGACAATAAAATATAAATGTACCATAAGTGAGAAGATGACCATAAAATGTTAAGATGTAATGCTTATGAATTCATCCCCAAACCACATTAAATATTATAAATGTTATGCCAGAGTTTAAAATGTTATTCATAAATAACCCAAAATGGTAAAGAACTATGGAGAAAAATCAAATAATATCAATCATCATAATAAAATCATTGAGAAAGTGCTCATAAGATTACCCCAATTAAAGGGCATAAATAAACTTAGATGTGAAGGCTTAAAATAACTTGGAAAATGATCACCCACAAGATAATTGCCAAGACAAGATAAACAAAGGAGAAGCATGTGACATTTCTTTAATCATTTAATGTACAATAGAGGACATATTTTAAAATGTCAGTATACGTAAAATCATTGAGAAAGTGCTCATAAGATTACCCCAATTAAAGGGCATAAATAAACTTAGATGTGAATGCTTAAAATAACTTGGAAAATGATCACCAACAAGATAATTGCCAAGACAAGATAAACAAAGGAGAAGCATGTGACATTTCTTTAATCATTTAATGTACAATAGAGGACATATTTTAAAATGTCAGTATATGTACTATTGATTGATTAACAAATTATGAACAAGATAACCATCCGAATTTAATTTTACATAAATGAATTGATAAAAATCATAGAATTAAATAATTAATTCTCACTTGTACTATTGATTAACAAATTATGAGCAAGATAACCATTCAAATTTAATTTTTCATAAATGAACTGATAAAAATTATAGAATTAAATAATTAATTCCCACTTCTACTTAATGTGTGTTGTTGAACATAAATGTATGAAAGAAAAGGAAAAACTAACAATAATAACTCGACATTAATAAATTAAAATAATCACATGTGCTTGTTGTCCAAACTTTAACGTTAGAGATACTTAGAAATGTATGAATAGAAATTATAAAGATTGCTCAAGTAAGAAAAATGTAATGTGCAACAAAACACTTTTGATGTCCAAGAAAACTCTTAAAGGTGAGAAAACTTAATGTGTGTAGCAAATACTTTTAAGAAAACCTTCAATTAATTCATACCAAAACTTGAGACATTAAAGTGAAAGTAAGCAAGCATGTTAATTAAAATCTAATCTCTTGGATCTATTAGATGTACATCAGAAAGAAATACCCTAAGTATATGAAAAGAGTTACTTATTTATGAGTTTATAATATTGAATATTTAATAAAAATCTTAATCTCAAAGAAGCATTAAAAACCCTAGTCAATTTATCTAAAAGATTAAAAGCTTCAAGCAAAATTAAAATCGACCTTTTGAATGCATAAGTGTTTAAGATTATTCACAAATTAATTTCACACTTTGTAAACTCTATGATCTAGGTAATGAATAAACTTTGTAAACTCTAGATCATAAGAAAAAAATTAATGATAATATTAAAATAAAGATGTTTGAAAAACCATGATGAAAATGCCTTGCCATTAGGCATGGAGTCTTTATACTTCTTAGCAATATTTCCCCTTCCTCTTAAAAGATGGTGAAGTTTTCTAACACTAATGAATGAGTGTAGAAGAGCATAAGCTAAAACAAGATCCTTAGAAACCTTTCAAGGATGGTTATATCATAAAGTAGAATCAAACCCTAGGTAATGAACAAAAACTAAATCAAATTTATGCTAAAGAGATAAAAACCTTGGTATTCATCCTTAATAACACAAATTAAATATAATAATTGAATGCAAGAAACAAGATAAAATTAGAATTCTTACTCATACTTTAGTTTTTTTGTAACTCTCTAGACATAAACCCTTTAGCTCCTTGAGAGATCCCAACACTCTTACCTTCAATGAAAAAAAAAGTTAGGAAACCATAACCAAGAAATAGTCAATAAACCTTCTCACTTTATTCCCAACATGTAAAAATGAGGGAGACACCCTTATTTTATAGGAAGAGAGGCCTCCAAAACCATAACACACAAACCATGTGATAATACAATACCAAGTTCCAATACAATGTGCTCAAACAAAATCATGAGATAAAACAAGAGGCACTCTCAATGCCATGGTCTAAAATCATTTTGATCCAATAAAATAATATATCATGAAGTAACTACCTCAACCAACACAAACACGTTAGTGGACTAGTCAAAGAGAGGAGGTGTGCACCTTCTAGAATCTTCTAGAGGCTTCACACATGCGGCTCCAAATGCAGTGATATTTTTTGCATGACAAATTCTAGCAGCAACATAACTTGGTTAACTTTTGCCCGATTTTTTATTATGATCCCATTTCGTAAATATTGTAGAAATTCTACATCTAATGGTGTCGAGTTGGTAGAATTTTGGGCACTCCATCAAAAGATAACTGCCCCTAAAGATGGCTACCTTGAAAATGTGTCAAAATCACCTCATAACCACCTCTAAACACCCACATGTGTGAGAATATTCCTCCAAGTGGCTCATGCATGCTCCATATGCTGACAAGTGTACAAAGTGATGATGTGGACACCTTGGTGATAATGTGGTTGTTGGCCCTTGGTTAGGAATTAAGGAAGAAAGTGAATATTAAGGAAGAGGAAAGATGAAGTACGAACTGCAGGGGAAGCATACAAACCAAGGAAGGGGCGAAGTAGTTAAAGAAGCAGAAAAGAAGGAGTGAAGCAAAGGAAAATCTATCCGTTGGGAGAGAAGATCTAGGAAGATAAAGCAACAAAGAATATGGATCGTGGACAACTCAGCAAGCGAAAGAAGACACAAACAGGTGCTTTGGAGCACCTCACAGAAAAGAAGGAGGAACAGGATGGTGAAGCCTTTAAAACGTGGGTCAAGTGGACCTAGGGTTTTGGACCTAAGGTTTTTGATCTAGGGTTTTGACACCTAGACTTCGGTCTAAGGTTGTCTAAGAGTCATGTAATGCATAAATAAGGTCTAGAAGAGTCGAGAGGGGTTGGTCATTGTTCATTCTTGTTACTATTATTGTTGAAGAAAGCGATATTGAGAGGGAAGTGTTTTTTTGTAAGAGCATTTTGTATTCTGGATCTTCAGCTGGGTGCGAAGATCAAACCCTATAGTTGGGTGAGTAGGGAGGGGAGGAAGAGAGGAAGAGAGAAAGATCTACAGCTAAGTGCACATATAGAACTATATGTTTTCATATAATAAATCACGAAACATAGTTCTGTGGACGTAGCCCTAGGGAGAGGGTGAACCAAATATATCTTATTGTCTTTGTGGTTGATGTCGTGTTATTTTCTATCAGATATACTATTATTGCATTGTTGTGTTAGAGATAAGAGATATAGCTAACTTCACGAAGCTAAGTATAACATTGTTAAGCATATTTAGGATTGTATTGTGTGGTGTTCTGGAATCATTTTGCATTTCCTCTTGTTGTAGACACCTGTGTCCTGCAACCCCCTATTGCTACTTCTAGTGAGACTGCATATGCTTCACAGGTGTTTCTGAAAGGGCCAATAGTTAGGGTCTGTTGGTGCGCTGTTAGAATTGAACCTTAGGTCTTCCCCTATGCCAACAAATGGTTCCGTTGCCGGGACCGTGTTATTCTTGAGGGAATGTCAAGGTGTTTTCCATCGAAGACAAAGATTCATAAGTGGATAGAAGAAAAAGAAAAGGACTTCGTCGAATCTCAGAACAATAATCCTAGCACGAGTACAAAAGATTGGTTCGGAAGGTACATTTTTATTGAAATACATGAGATTTTCTTTGGAGGATTTCATAAGGAGTTATAGGAGTGGTTAGCCAAATTAGCAGACACTCAGTTTGAGATCAGCTCTAGACCACCTATGGTTTGGACAACAACGCTGATCAAGAAAGTCAAGAGAGTCGATAACATTGTGTCTAGAGTAGTGGATCTCTGGTTTGATAGCACTATAGGAGGGTACATTACTAAGTTTTCTATTGACAGAGTAGAATCGTATAGTCAAGAAGAGAGGTATTTATTTAAGGGACCTAGAGGAAAGTTTTTACACTTTTTAAAGCTGAGGATTAAGATGCTATTGCATGAGAAGAATATCCTAAAGATACAGTAATCAATTTGATTTTAAAGCTGATGTTCAAGAATTCAGACAACAATGGTGACATAGAGGATGGAAATACACACAGTGGGAGATCATTTAGAGAGGTCCCTCTTGTGAACCTATTTAAGAAGAATTACAGAGACTAGGGATTCTACAGTGGAGATGAAGAGTATTCAGAGTCTGCAAGAGCAGAGGAAGTAGGGACTGAAGAACTTCGCTGGGAAGAACCATAAACTTTAGGAACTGCACCTATTGTCGAAGTAAGTACTATTACTCCTCCTATTTTTTTAGCAGCATTAAGTAACCAGAGTAACAAGAGTAGTCAGAGAAATCAGAGCACCGTTACAAGCAGTTTAGTACATACTTAGTCAAGAAATCAAGGAAGATCTATGGCAGATGAAATGAGGTTACCTATTTTTAGACCAGATGGATCTGAGGGTCCTGATCATCAATGGTTCTTATGTGAAGCTATATGGAGCATTAAGCAAGTAACATATGAAGATGTTAAGAGAGATTAGTTTAGTACTACCTTGAGGGATCGTGCACTGATCTTGTATATGAAGTTTGCTTCAGGACTCAGATGGCCTAAACCGCTGAATGACATTAAGACTACATTGAGTGAAGAATTCAAGAAGCTGAAGTCATAGTCACGGTGTATTACATAATTGAAGGAGATCAAGAAGAAGGTAACTGAACCTATTTGGTAATTTGATCATAAGTTTAAGACCTTGACATGCCATTTAATTTTTCATATTCCATATGAACAAAATAAAGAATGGTTCATCATTTCCCTCCTGCCACACATTAGGGTTCCTCTGATGCAACAGAAGGTCGCTTCACAGGATGAAGCTCTAGAGATTGCCATGAAACTAGAAGCATCCCCTGTAGGAGAATCCAGTCTAGGTATGAGTCAGATTTTGAATCAGTTAACTAGTTTATCCTTACAGGTGGAAGATATGAAGAAAGATAAAGGAAAGAAAAAAAGGGAGGATAACTGGTGTATCAGATGTAAATCATAGGGCCATGAAAAAGAGCAGTGCCCCCTATTTAATGAGTACCTGGCCTCTGGAGCACCTAATCCTTTGAAGCAGGCTATTGTACACTAGTGTGAGGTATGTAGAACTAGACATCGCCCTAGTGAATGCTATTACATGCAAAAATATGTCCAAACACCCACCAATATTTACTACACATTCTGTAAATCTGTGGGGCATGATGAGAAGGATTGTAGGGCTTATGATCTCATGCATGAATATCAATGGATACATATAGAATTCAAGGAGAAGCACAACAAGAAGGAAACAATGTGTAGTTCAACTTGCTAGGAAGAGGAAACTTCAACCCTCGTGGTGGATTCAGAGGAAGAGGATGGGGAGGAGGTATGGGTCGAGGTAGAGTTCATATTATTTTCTATAACTATGCATGGCCAGGAAATTTGGAAAGGGATTGTCAGAACCCTTGTACTACTTGCAACTATTGTAACTCATTTGATCATGTCATTGAAGAGTGTCCAGTGTTGTTAGCTAAATTTCAAGAGAGACGAGGAGGAAACCAACAAGTCCAATTAATATCAGCATAACCTCGTGGTGAGGACCCTAGATTCATTTTTATTACTAGAGGAGGAATTATTACAGGAGAAGATAGGGTGACTCTAGGAAAGACTACAGAAGGATCAGGGATCGGAAGAGCTACAAAGAAGGCACAATTGTTTGATCCAAGGAGAGAGAGGCATACTTTTGAAGAAGCAAGGAAATAATTTGTAGGAGAACAAGCTTCTTCATCTAGGGCACAATCAAAAGTAAAGGAATGTGAAATGCCACCAGTATTTGATCAGTATTCCCTCACTAGACAAGGAAAATAGGTAAGCAAGCTCATGGACTTCTTATATACATGTATCAATTTGATTAAATATGAGAAAGATGTGCAAGAGCTACAACACCTAGTAAGACATTATGAAATTTGAAGAATAGATCCTATTCTAAGTAGAGTTGTGAATCAAGTATCTAGGAAAAGAAGGACAAACAAGGAATTACACCTCAGTGCTCAGATTGGAGACTACGATGTGGAATATGTGGTCCTCGACTTGGGATTAGAAGTAAATGTTATGACGAAGCAGAATTGGGTATTGATGGGAAAACCTATATTTATTTACTCTCCTATCAGGCTCAAGATGACTAATCAACAGGCGATGAGCCCCTTTGGAAGACTAGAGCATGTCCCTATAGACATCGACGAGGTAAGGACATTTGTAGACTTCGAAGTGATTGAGATTGTTGATGATAGTTGTCCTTATCCTGTGCTATTAGGAATTTATTGGGCTTTCAACAACTCAATTGTTGTTGACCTAAAAAAGAGAATAATGACATTTGAAGGTAATGGCCTTAAGGTAATTGCACCTCTTGACCCAGATGAAGGTCACAGATACAAAGAACCAATAAGAGAAGAAGATCGTGCCTATGATCTAGAAAACATATACAAACTGACAAAAAGACAACATGATAGTATTAATCCCACAACAGATGGAAATCTAAGTTGATGAAGTGAAAGTGCATGTTCATCAAATTCAGAGGAAGCATTGGAAAACTAGCAGAACAGAATGTACGAAGTCTCTACGTGGAGATGTGCCAGATTGACCAGAGCAGTTCGTTGGATTGGCATAGAAGTAAGTAATCTCCCTACATTTGATGGTATGAATCATTTAGGGACATTTATAGATGAATTTGAGATCATTGTACCATTACAACCGAGGATGTTGGCACTAGATGAAGCATTGAAAGAAACACCAACTAGATGGCGGGGAACACACAAGAAGAACATCGTAGAGTGGGTACAATGTCACACCTTATTGACAACGTGCTTTTCAGACCAAGCTAAAGGATTTGAAGTTCGATACATAGGTTAGAGTTGTCCTAAGGACCATATGCGAAGTTGTGAGGAGGTCTGGAGAAATATTCCCAAAGAACAATGGGTACATAAGTTCATTAACACCTTGGATACTATGCCTATCAACTAGTATCTTCAAGTAGAACTATGTTTCACCACTACAGATTGGTACAATATGACTCAAAACTTTATAGATACCTTCTTATTTGAAAGTAAATACCCCATAGTAGATCAAGCTTTACACATTATAAGACATAAGGCATTTGAGGAGGCACCTAACCCCCCTCTTGACCAAGAAAAATATCATTGGAATACACATCTTCAACAATTATATGATTTCTATAATATTAATGTCGATGAGGATGATGACCCGAGGGATATAAACATTTTAGAAATTGAAATACAAAGAGACATAGAAGGGCCTGGGATTGAATTACCTTTTGTTGGGCAGCCCATTAAGATTAAGAAGGTTAATATTGGAACAGATCAAATGCCTAAGTTAGCAAATGTTGGAGACTATTGGGATGATGGTACTATTAGTAATATTACAGAACTATTACATGAATATCAGGACTTGTTTCCAACCAAGTTCACAAACATGAAGGGAATTAAAGGGCCCATGGGAGAAATGAAGATCCCCTTGAGAGAAGATGCAAGACCTATCAAGGAGAGACCTTACAGACTGAATCCCAAGTACAAATGGAAGGTTAAAATTGAATTAGTTAGAATGTTGGAAGCAAGAATCATAGAACCAGTTGAAGAATTTGAATGGATCAACCCTATGGTGGTCCAGGATAACAAGTTAGGAGAAATCAGAATTTGTGTAGATTTAAGGAAATTGAATGATGCATGCCTACATGAGCCCTTTCTTACACCCTTTACTGATTAATTTCTAGATAATGTAGGAGGACATGAGGTTTACTCATTCACAAAAGGATTTTTATGCTATCACCAGATCAAAATTGCTAAGGAAGATCAACATAAGACCATATTTGCAACAGAATGGGGTTCTTTCCAGTACACTGTGATTCCTTTTGGATCGAAGAATGCACCAACCATCTTTTCCAAGGTGGTGGTCGAAGCATTTAAGGACTTTTTACACAAGTTCTTGGAATCATACTTTGATGATTGGACCGTCTTTATCATAAGAAATATCATATTGAATGTTTGAGATTAATATTAGATAAGTGCAGGCAATGTCAAATTTCCCTGAATCTGAAAAAGTGTATTTTATTTTCACCCTTTGGAGTGATGCTAGGGAATATTGTGTGTAAGAAGGGGTTGTTGGTAGATCCTTCCAATATTTCTATCATTGTGGATCTACCTCCCCCTACTTTGGTTAGACAGATGCGCACTGCATTGGGACACACTGGGTACTACATAAAGTTTATTAAGGGTTATGCACAGATAAAAACACCTATGGAGAAGCTATTAAAGAAAGATAGTAAGTTCCAATGGACAAAAGAATGCCAGCAGAGCTTTGACACACTAAAGTAAAAAATGGTCACTACACCTATCTTGGTCTTTCCAGATTGGAGTAAGGAGTTTGATGTTCATGATGATGCTTCATCCATTGCATTAGGAGTAGTCTTAGCACAACCAGGAGCATGAGACATCGACCACCCTATAGCCTTTGCTAGCAGGAAGTTGTCTATAGTTGGAAGGAACTATACTATGACTGAAAGAGAAGGCTTGACTATGGTATATGCACTGCAGAAATTTAGACACTATTTGTTGGGAGGAAATTTTAAGATGTTCATTGATCATTCTGCATTAAAGTAATTAGTCAACAAGCCAATGTTGGGGGGGAGAATATGCATATGGCTACTACTATTCCAGGAGTATGATTTTGAGATTGTGGTCAAGCTAGGAAGAATTAATAAAGGACTTGATCACTTATCTAGGTTAGAACATGGTGAGGAACCTACCAGTCTGGAGGATACACTACCATATGCACAGTTGTTGTCCTTCAGAAAAGTCAATGATAACTTCGTCAATATAGTTCAGTTTTTTTCCACAGGAGTGGCACCTCACGAGTATACAGTTATTCATAAGAAACAATTAGTATTCCGCACTGCTGACTTTCAACTTATAGCTGGGAAATTATATAAGATGGGACCAGATGAGATCTTGAGGAGATGTGTTATGGAGGCAGAAAGACCACTAATTCTAGAAGACGCACATGAAGGCATCACAGGAGGACATTGTGCAGGGAAAGCAACAACGTAGAAGGTTCTTAGAGCTGGCCCCTAGTGGCCTAATTTACACAAGGATGCTAAGGACTAATACAGAGCCTGTGATGTATGTCAAAGAGTAGGGAAGCCTTCTAGAAGGGACGAGATGCCTTTGACACCACAATTAACATTACAAGTATTTGAGAAATGGGCCATTGACTTTGTGGGACCTATTAACCCACCAGGAAAGCACACAGGAGCTCGATACATTATCACTGCTATAGAGTAACTGACCAGATGGGAAGAAGCAAGAGAAGTTAAGGACTGTAGTGTAGCTACAGCTGCACAATTCATCTTTGAGGATATTATAACCCGATTTGGATGCCTGAAGATCCTCATGAGTGATCAAGGCACACACTTCATAAAAAAAAATATTGAATCCTTGACTCAGGAATTTGAAGTTCACCATCAAAAGAGCACTCCATACCACCCACAAGCGAATGACATAGTTGAATCTTTCAATAAGATTTTGGAGACATTGCTGACTAAGATTTGCAGTGTTAACAGAGATGATTGGGATTTAATAATTCCATCAGGGTTATGGGATTATATAACTACTTGCAAAAATTTAACTACATAGACTCCCTTTAAGTTGGTATATGGCTTGGAAGCAGTGGTACCTATGGAATATTTGGTTCCTATTTTAAGAATTGCAACAATTATAGGTATGGATAACACAGGCATTGTCCAAGACAGGCTCACACAGTTGATGGAACTGGAGGAAGACAAAATTATTGCAAGATTTCATCAACAAGTATAAAAAGAGCGAGGCAAGGCTTACCATGACAGAAATATCAAGAAGAAATCATTTAAGCAAGGATATTTTGTACTGTTATATGACAGCAAGTTCATGAAGCATCTAGGGAAGTTCAGAACACGTTGGCTCAGACCATTCGAATTTGCCTATGTTACCGAAGGAGGAACGACACAATTGAATACTCTTAATGGAGAATGGAAGGATGGGTTAGTGAATGGGAGCAAGTTTAAGTTGTATTGTGACAACCAACTGCCTCACAAGTCTCAGTAAAAGCAAGGAAGAAGTCTCTAGGTACCAGGTGCAGTTGAAATTGGGTACCAGACACAGAAAAGACAGTTTACACAACATGGGGAGGGTCAGAGCAGAAAGCACAAGATTCTCTATGTAGTCTACAGTCGAAGTATTACATAAGGCTCAATTTTGTAGTGACTCGGGACGAGTCACATGTGAGTGTTGGGGGTTTTTTTTCCCTTGGTTAGGTATTAGGGAAGAAAGAAAAGATTAAAGAAGAGGAAATATGAAGTACAAACTGCGCGGGAAGCATACAAACCAAGGAAGGGTTGAAGTGGTTAAAGAAGCAAAAAAGAAGGAGGGAAGTAAAGGAAAATCTATCTATTGGGAGAGAAGATCTAGGAAGATAAAGCAACAAAGAAGATGGATCATGGAAAACTCAACAAGCAGAAGAAGACACCAATGGGAGCTTTGGAGTACCTTGTGGAAAATAAGGAGGAACAGGCTAGTGAATCCCTCAAAACGCGAGTCAAGTGGACCTAGGGTTTTGGACCTAGGGTTTTGGATCTAGGGTTTTGACACCTAGAATTTGGTCTAAGGTTGTCTAAGAGTCATGTAATGTATAAATAAGGTCTAGAAGAGTCGAGAGGGATTGGTAATTGTTCGTTGTAGTTATTATTATTGTTGAAGAAAGAGATATTGAGAGGGACATGTTTTGTTGTAAGAGCATTCTGTATTCTGGATCTTTAGCTGGGTGCGAAGATCAATCCCTGCAGCTGGGTGCGTAGAGAGGGGAGGAAGAGAGGAAGAGAAAGATCTGCAGCTAAGTGCGCAAATAGAACTGTATGTTTTCATCTAATAAAATAAAGAAACACGGTTATGTGGATGTATCCCTAGGGAGAGGGTGAACCACGTATATCTTATTGTCTTTGTGGTTGATGTTATGTTATTTGCTATCAGATATATTGTTATTGCATTGTTGTGTTAGAGATAAGAGATATAGCTAACTTCACGAAGGCAAGTATAACGTTTTTAAGCACATTTAGGATTGTATTGTGTGGTGTTCTGGAATCATTTTGCATTTCCTCTGGTTGTAGACACCTGTGTCTTGCAACCCCCTATTGCTACTTCGGGTGAGACTGCATCTTCTTCGCAGGTGTTTCTGAAAGGGCCAGTAGTTAGGTTTTGTTGGTGTGTTATTATAATTGAACCCTAGGTCTTCCCCTGTGCCAATAATGGCAGTATAGTCATCATCCACTATGATGTCACAAATCCCAATGCAATAACACAGGTCTTAAGAAAATTTACATGGACCTCAATGTAGGAAGATATGGCTAAATAAAGTTGCATGGATCCCAAGGTAGTGACACAACTCTCAAGGCATAGTGCACGGAGTCCAATGTGGATCACCCACCTATAATGATGCATCAAGCTTCAAACAAGTCATTACACAACAAACGTCTAGTAATTTCCTCTAACAACAACTTAACATAGGTAAATTTTATAAATTGTCTAAGTTTACCATGGTAGGACAACATTTACCCCTTGTACATGTGTCGATGCTTAGGAAAAAAGGTATTTTCCTAAGTAATTTAATTAATCTAGGAAAATTTGATGAATAATTGATGGAAAAAGGTAGGGAAACTTTATATTTTGACCCTGAAAGTCATTTTTAATGGTGTATTAGGTATTTTTCTAGTCCAACTAGCCTTTTTGAGCTAGGAGTCTTCATTTTTTGTACTTGTAGGCCTTTTAAGAGGGAGTTTAGAATAGAGTTGCCACCTTGGCACCTTTTTATTGTCCCCTTTTTCAATTTCTTTGATTTTTTCCATAATTTTTACGCTAGATATTCATTTTTAGCATAGGACCACGGGGTTGGGCCTTTTTAATGAGGTGGCATAGCTCTAGCCTTAGTATTTTTTTTTTTCATCTTTTTCATTTACAATTTTCACCTTTGGCCAGTTTGGCTTAATTTTTTACTTTGGCTTACACTTTTCTTCATGTAGACCTTGTTGGATGACATTTGATAAGTTAAATATAAGCAATGGGTAATATTTCTTTTATGAATGAGATGGTAGTGAAGGGGAATGATGAAATATTTTAGACGTGGTTAGGATATGGACACGCTACTTAACTATATTACCAATAATACATATAATCCTAAGTAAAGACATCATTTATTTAAGGACAACATGTCTCCCATGGTAAAAATGAGATAAAATTATAAAATTATTAGTGTTAAGTAGTGTTATAAGATATAACCCATTTTAATTACTTTCATGACATGTTAGAAATGATCACATCACTTATAAGGAGGAAACCATCAAATGAAATCATAACACATCAACTACAATATGAAGCATGAAGTATCATGATCGCAAGCACATATCATCTGAAATGCAATGCATAGGAGTTGTTATACCATGGTAGAGCTATCTAAAGGAACTCATGTATGATGTTAGGATGGAATGAATGGAAGATTGAGATAGAACTAACAATTATGAACATGAGAGATCATGCAATCAACATCAATACACCCTTGAGAGGGTGGTCTCGAGATAGTTTCCCCTGAGAGGGAAACATCTAGCTCCTACTCAGGGACATGCACTCTAAAAGAAAGAGTGTATGAAAACTCCATAGTCTCACATTAACAAACTTGTAGCCTACACACATCTAGTCTCGGGGAAATGTAAGGAGTAGGGTGATTCTACACCCAGGTTAGACCTACCATCAAAATTTGTAGAAATGAAAATTTTCTAAGTCTAAGAAATAAAATAATGGACATGTAACTAATCTAAGGCAAATGATTGAAAATAAATTTATTCTAAGTAAAGAAAATGCATGAAGTAAATTTATTCTAATGAAATGAAAAAAAAGAAACACATAATTATCTAAACTAATGTTCCAAAGACTTTACCTATTCCTACAAACTAATTGAGAAGGGTGGTTGTGAATTAAATTCAAAGATCTAATGCAACCACTTGAAAATGTCATCCACAATTTGAGGTCTTCCCTTGTGTTTGGTTATAAACCAAAACAAGGATGTATTATGGACTAGGTGGATATAAGGTGGAAATTTGGTCACTCCTAAGTTTGGAACCAAGGAAAAAATGTATCCATGAAGTATAAGGTCCAAACTACAACAAGGTGGGTTAGTACCTCCACAAACTTCCTCCATCCAAATATCAATGGGATTATTGTAACCAAAGGAATAGGTCAATTCATTATTTTTACTTGAAAAATCAAGGAGTAAATATTTTGAAGTCGGCTCCTACTGGGATCTGAATGGAAGTTGTTGAATTTCCATGTCACTCTTGGTCAAATGTAAAGGATAAAAAATCAAATATAGGAAAGGAGGATGAAATTACTCAAATTTCAAGGGTAAATAAGGAGAATGTCCATGAGCCAAAAAAGAAACAAGGAGAATGAGGATACTCAATAGTCAAGGTTTGTTTTTCTAAGGAATAAGGAAAGGAATTCTAAACCCTTATGTTAACCCTTTCATACCCAAACAATTCATGGAGAGAGGGACAAATCACTCCATACTCTTCAAGACTTGGACTACCTAAATTTTCTGCAAAAATTTCCAGGTTAAATTTCTCATCATGTCCAATTTCATTAGTCACAAATTTACCCTTAGAACCAATGTCATAAATGGGATTGCCTTCAAAGTGGAAACAATTTATATCCCATTTAAAATTTTCAATATAGAATAGATCAATAAGGATTTTATCACCAAGTTTACTATCTTCTTCATGGGATGAGGGAAAGTCAACTAATATTTCTTCAAAATGCACCCTTTCAAATGTTGATTTTTCAATAATATAGGATTAAGCATGAAGTTCATTCCATTTTTAGCATTTTACGTTAACCATAAACAATTTGTTGCAGAAACCAAGATCACAAGAAGAAACACCATGCACAAGTACACAAGAAGTATCCCAGGAAACTCTTCAAAACAAGGGAAGAAAACCCAGCCAATCCTTTGCTATATTATTCAATATAAATACCTCCACCACCATAAAGAACTAGCACACAAAAGGGTTCTTCAAAAACCCTAGAAGACTAGTGCCCAAGAAAGGTGCACACTTTTCCCAAGAACAAGTGTTTGCTGAAATTTCCAAACTCACACTTGTGATATATTTCCTCAATGGGGAATTTACCTTTACTTATATTAGACTGAACCTATCAACAATGGTGTCTCTTCGAACAATAGGTCCGACTTCAATAACTCACAATATAATTAATAATTACCATATTAATCATCTTTTACATTAATTGTATTTCACTTTATGGTGGGGCTGACCTGTACCCTTTACATCACAAATAGGGTTATAGGTAAGTCTGACTCTTGAAAAATATAGAAAGGAATCTCATACACCCACTAGTGCTCAACCACTAGGGGCACATCCATCTGTGCGCAATCACATGGATGCCCACATCTCTATCTCATTGTGTCTCACAGGAGAACCACACTCACTAGTTCTCAACCACTAGGATCACATTCACTTGTGCTCAGCCACAGGCACATCCGACTCAGTAGATATTCTTTCTCACTGTGTTACATAGAAGAATCATCTGGAGTATCACATCATCTCAAATCTCCGCTCAGAGGAGGCTAATACATCATTTCATCTCTGTCTCAGAAAAATGCACCCAACTCATGGGATTTTCCACATGTTCACCTGTGCTCAACCACAGGGACATCCAACTTAGAAAATCTTCTTTCTTACTGAAATACATAGGAGAATCATCTCAACTCTCTGCATAGAAGATACCAACACAACATTCTAGTTCTATCTTAGATAGGAACCACATACCCATATCATGGGAAAACCTAACTCATGGGCTCTCTCTCAAGTATGTGTCCTGGAGGATGTCTCAAGCAACTGTAATCATCAACACTCCCTCTCATCTAGGGAGGCATTCTCCACCAGGACACATCTCTCACAAAAGTATTCGAACTTCGTCTTGGAAAGCGGTTTGGTGAAGATATCTACCATCTTCTCATGGTACAAAGGTACTCCACACGTATTGTCATCCTCTACACCATGTATCTGATATAGTGATATTTTATCTTGATGTGTTTCGATCTATCATGAACCATAGGGTTCTCAGAGAGATTCACACAGCTCTGGTTATCACAATGAATAGTAGTAGGACCCATCTCATGATCAAATAAATCAGTAAGAAGTTTGCGAAGCCACACTTGTTTCACTGACTGCCACACTCAATGCTATGTATTCTACCTCTACGGTACTCAATGCCATAGAGATTTGTTTCCTGCTGCACCAGGAAACCATGGAAAAACCCTAAGGAAAAACAATAATTGAATGTGCTCTTCCAGTCCACTGTACTCTCTACCCAATATGTATCGGCATATCCCTGAAAACTCAAGTCCACACTGGAGGCATATCTCAATCCATATCCAACTGTGCCTCGTATATATCTCAATACATGTTTTACTACTATCTCGTGAGTCTGTCTCGGCTCACTCATGAATTAACTAAGTACATTCACCACATAGAATGAAATAGGTTTGGTGTTAACTAGATACATTAGTGATCCAATCAGATGTGGATCAATCTCATCTGAATCATCATTCATTTTCTTCAAATCCATCACCATCATTATGTTACACTGAACTTCTTTAATATCCCCACTGTATATTTTCCTTGACTCAGGAAAAGTATCATTGGTCCTATGTCATACTTCTTGTCTCAAGAATTAGTGTATCATACCCAGATCCTTCATCTCTAAATTAGAAGTCAAGGCTTACTTGTATCCAACAACAAGGATTTATGAATAAGTCACCAAAATTAGGCTCTCATCACCAACAATGTAATAATATAGGTTTGGATCAACAACACTCTTGTTGAAACCCAAAATCATCAAGAATACATCCACCTGATGTAGTTTCCAACTCATGGATGGTAGTACGGATGGAAGTGTATCGAACTTACTGGATCACCTATCTCATCATAGAAAACTCCCTCTATTTGTGGGAATCCTTTGGCTACAAATCTTGCTTTGTATTTCTCAACACTTCCATCAGTTGCATGCTTGATCTTATACATCCACTTGGAAGTCACCACAAACTTCCCTTCTGGTCTCGGAACAATAACTCATACATCATTCTTTAAGATATACTGGTATTCTTCTATCATGGCATCTTTCCATACCTATTCAACTGTCACTTCTCCATGACAAGAAGGCTCAAAAACAATGAAGTGTCTCATGGCTGAAGGGTAGCTCGAAAATAGTTTTTTCTCTCTCGAGATGTGCCTTGAGGGGATTGTATGTTCCTCTACCTCCTGCAGAGTTTGTCGAGCCTAGGTAGGCCTTTTTATGCCCTACTACAATATCTCTAGGAATATCAATTGGAGCAACTGGAATGACTGGAATAATGTTTGTATCCCCTTGAACTGTTGAAGGGGGAGAAGGTATTGTCTCACTGTCAATCTCCATATGAGATTTTCTGGATCTTTGAAATTCTATCTCTTCTTCAAAGGAAACATATTTGCTTGTCTCAATCTGTCTTTGACCAGGGTTATATATATGATATGTCTTCGAATATTCACTATTATCTCATAAATTTATCCTTTCTCCCTGAAGGGTCTAGCTTGGACCTCTCTCTTTAGGTACATGAAAATACACTGGGCACCCAAATATCCTCAAGTGTTCAATCTCATACTTCACTCTAGTGAAGGATTCTTCGGGATTTATGTTCTTCAAAATATGGTGAGGACTCTTGTTCTGAACATATACTGTGTCATGCATGCTTCTTCCCACAGAATCATAGAAGGATTCTGATCATGCATTATCGCATTGGTTGTCTCAATGGTGGTTATGTTCTTCCTCCTTCCTAAATAGTTTTGACTCCCTCTGAAGTCTAAAGTATAACCATCATCCTTTGTTTTTAACCTACCTAGAACAAGAAAACAAACGAAAGGAAACAAAATAAGGATATCTCCTAAAGGATAATAATGAGTACATCTCTAGAATCAAAATAATTTAAGGATTGTTGTCACAACTACAACACATATTTGTAATGTAGAAAGATTTAGAAATGTAGGTTAGAGGCATTATAATTAAAACAATCAAACCTGGAGTCTTCAATTCCAGTGTGTTGTTCCTCTGAATTCACTGAGATCCTTCTGGATCCATGACTTCAACAAAGGTTCCTTCCTCCTGCAAGTACCCTCATGATAATGATATAAATAATATATACAAGCACATACCCGAGGGTGTTTATATGTTTTCTCCAATGGAGCCTAGCTGATCTCTATCCTTTGACATCTTCATGAAGAAGGTAGTCACGATGTCACCTTTTGTCATCTTGTTATGGCCCTTCAATGTAAGAGCTTGAGTAGATTATTGTCTTCCTTATCTTGATGTCATCTTCCTTATATTCATCGATAGCTATCTCTGGTAAACATTTTTGTATCACCCACAATAAGTCTTCCTCTGAATTATTGGCTTCCAGGAACTTGAAGTTGCTTTATCCATCAGTATTATCTTCCATCATATGATTTATGATTATCTTCCATCATAAATGGGGTTACAAGTAAGTTTGACTCTTGAACAATATACCAAGGGATCTCATACACCCACTAGTGCTCAACCACTAGGGGCACATCCATTTTTTCTCAGCCATAGGTATGTCGACATCTCTATCTCACTGTGTCTCATAGGAGAACCACACTCATTAGTGCTCAACCACTAAGATCATGTTCACCTGTGCTCAGCCATAGGCATGCCTGACTCAACAGATCTTCTTTCTCACTGCGTTACATAAGAGAATCATCTGGAGTATCACATCATCTCAACTCTCTGCTTAGAGGAGGCTAACACATCATTTACTATTTGTCTCAGAACGATGCACCCAACTCATGGGAGTTTCCACACGTTCACCTATGCTCAGCCACAAGCACGTCCAACTCAACAGATCTTCTTTCTTACAACGTTACATAGGAGAATCATCTGGAGTATCATCTCAACTTTCTGCATAGAGGAGGCCAACACAACGTTCCAGTTCTTTCTCAGATAGGAACCACATACCCAGCTCATGGGCACACCCGACTCATGGGCTCTCTCTCAGGTCTGTGTCCTGGAGGATGTCTCACGCAACTATAATCATCAACATCAAAATCATAAAAATATGGATCATAACACTCAATATTTTGATAAGGGATATCATTCATCATGTCCTCAACTTCATGTGAATAAAAAAAAATGGTCATTTTCACATTCCAAATTCTTATCTAAATCTTCTTCACAAGGTTGTTCTAAGGACTCTTCTACAAACTCCCATGTATCCATGTATTCTTCATATACTTTGGTATCTTCATGAATTAACTCTTCTTCAATGTGTTCACCAAATGATTGTTTTTCTAAGGGAAGAGTGGATCCTTCATCAATGTTTCCTTCATATGGTTGATATTCAACTAATGGCAAAGTGGAAACATTTTTCTCAAGAGTTGTAACAAAATATTCTTAATTCTTAATTAAATCCAAGAGGTAACTATTTTCTTCCATCTCGATGCTTATTTTAGCCCCAAACTCATATGAAGGACTCCTCTAACAATTAAGGAATAAAACATTTATATCCCTTTTTCTTGCATGAAAGAGTTCAAGCAATTCATCCAAGTATCCCATCCTCTTTTCTTGTGTGGACACCTTTTCTTTTGGAATATTTTCTCCATATGTTTGAACTTCAATTTGTTCTTCAAGATTATCATCCATGTTCACTTGATTCTCTTTATTCTCAATGGTCTTAATAACCTTAAACCCTTTATTTTCTTGTAGGGTCACCACATAGTCTTTGAAAACATCCTCAAAATATTGATGATTTGGACCCCAACGTTTGAAAAATATTATAAAACAAATGATCACAAGAAGACATTTTCTTAGGATTACTATTGTGTTTTAAGAAAGTTACTTCCTTCCAATCAAATGAGAAAACAAACAAATTCATAAGGACATCTTCATGAGATACACTAAGATTTAGAATATATTCCCAAAATGAGGTAATGTGTTGAATATCATGATCTTCACTACCATCAAACTTCGGAAGGTTATCAACCCATTCTTGAGAATATTGATTAGAATATCCATCAATTCTTTCTATATCAAAACAATGATAAAGTTCATTGAAATCCCAAAGTGCCATTTTCAACCAAAAGTGGAGTCACCAAGGTGAATAATCAAATCCCAACATGTATACTACTTTCATCCTAAAAGCATCCAAGATTTGGAATCTCTAACGGATTTGGGCTTCTTCCTTTAAATGGAGTCGCGAAGTGAGTTAACTTAACCAATATTTGAATCCTACTCACCAAAAGTTGAAGCCAAACTTCAAATACCCATAGAATGACTTTATCCTCGACAACAATGCCAAAATGTTAACTCTCAAACTCTATCCCGAGAGGAAAATTCCTAACCTCGGTGGAAGAGACTAGAGGTAATACCAAGCAAGCCACCCATTGTCACCTTAGTGGCATTGCCCCACACTTTAGGCTAATTTAAAACTAATCCTAGGGGGTAATCCCTAAATCAACTTAATTCTAAAATCATTATGTCAAGGGTGAGGGACTAACTTAAGTTGACTCTAAATCACTCTCTTAGGAAGGGTGCAAATCTAAGATGTTCTTCAAACAAACCCACAAGAAGCTCACACTACTAGTCCAAGATTCCCAAACTTAGACACGTTAGAGTAGGAGTAGGAGCTAATTGTGGAGATTCAAATACAAAAAGAAAGTCTCCAAGTAGTTTGGGAATTTTGGGTGAAGGGTTTGAGTAAAGTTTGAATTGTTTACTTAGTGAAAATGCTTAAACTCAAATGAATGTGTAATAGTCCAAGAGAATAATTATCATCCACCATGAAATGTGCTTGAATTGAACTCATAAACATAATAAATGATTTTTTATGAATCAATTTGAGTGTTAAGTGAGTGAACCTAATGAAATATTTACCACAATGTTTATGCTCGAAATATCAGGTTAACTCATCATCTAAAATAATTGGACAACAGTAAAGAAAATACTCAACACCATAAACATCAAATCATCTTAGTGTCAAGCATTAAATTGGTTTGTTGTTGTTATTAAATATTTGGGATAGCAAGATATAAATGTTCCAAAAGAGAGAAGATGACCATAAAATGTTAAGATGTAATGTTTATGAATTCATCCTCAAACCACATTAAATGTTATAAATGTTATACCAATGTTTATGAATTCATCCTCAAACCACATTAAATGTTATAAATGTTATACCAATGTTTGAGAGTGAAATGATGATCATAAATGGCCCAAAACAGTTAAGGAACTGTGGGAAAATTTCAGATCTTAATATCATTCATCATAAAAAAAAAAAAACCACTGAGAAATTGCTTATAAAATTACACCAATTAAAATGAAAAAAAAAAACTTAGATATAAATGCTTAAAATAATTTGGAGAATGCTTTCCCACATGATAATTGTCAAGATAAAAATAAACAAAGGAGAAGCTTGTGACGATTATTTAATAATTTAATGTACTATAGAGAACATATTTAAAAATGCCATCATATGTACCATTAATTAACAAATTATGAGAAAAACAACCATCCAAATTTAATTATGCATAAATGAACAAGATGCTGATAAAAAAATTCAGAATTAAATAATTAAGTCCCACTTCTATTTAATGTGTGTTGCTAAATATAAATGTATGAAAGGAAAGGAAAAACCAACATTAATGAATTAAAATCATCACATGTGCTAAGAAAAATTTAATATGCAGCAGTAAACTTTTAATGTCCAAGAAAACTTTTAACGGTGAGAAAACTTTTCTAATGTGTGTAGCAAAGACTTTTAATAAAACCCTCAATTAATTCATACCAAAACTTGAGAAATTAAAGTGAATGTTAATTAAAATATAATCACTCGGATCTATTAGATGTGCATCAAAGAGAAAAACCCTAAGTAAATGAAAATAGTTATTTGTGAGGTTATAGTGTTGAATATTTAATAAAAAACTTAAGCTCAAAGAAGCACTAAAAACCCTAATTGATTTATCTAAAAGATTAAAAGATTCAAGAAAAACTAAAATCAAACTTTCAAATGCATCAAGTGTTTAAGAGTATTCACAATTTAATTTCACACTTAAGATATGATATAGTTAATGAATAAACTTTGTAAACCCTAAATTATAAGAAATTTTATTTAAATATGATGAAAATATTTAAAAAAATATGTTTGAGAAAAAATGACGAAGATATCATGCCATTGGGCATGGAGTATTTATACTTCATAGAAATTCTTCCTCCCAAAATATTTTGAAGTCTTATAGCATCAATGAATGAGTGTAGAAGAGCATCAAGTTAAAACAAGAGTCTTAGAAATGTTGATTTTGTAGTTTCAGGAGGTATTCCCACAAGAACCAAGTTGTTATGCATGTGAGAATCTTCGTTGGCACCAGATTAGCTTTTCATTTTGGTGAAAACCCCCTTGGATTTGAGTGGGAGATTCATGGGTGTGGTAATGGGATTTGTGGGCTTGTGTTGAGGTTTCACACCCACTAGGAAAGCCTAGTTTGTTGTTGATTTGTGGAGGGGCGTCTATGGTGACCCCCAAGGATTGTATATAAAGGAGAGAGGTCATTGTGACAGTTCATTGTATCATATAGTGGATATCATGTAGAGTGTGTAGATACATGATGGAGCTACCATAAGTGAGTCTGCACTTGTTCTAGGAGGCTTGGTGATTTCAACAAAGAGAAATTATGCTAGGGTGGAAAATCTGGCCTAAGGTTGAGGACTCTCTATTTTTTGTTCTTGGCAGGGAAAGACACACCTTGCATGTGGGAGAGGGAGACTACCTCAGAAGGAAGATATTTTATGAAGTGGAGAGATCCGTACGAAGTATCCGTACATTTTTTCGCATGTACGTGAGTTGCAGTGGGAACAATCACGTATGTACATAGGTTGTTGTAAGAACAGTCGCGTACATCTATACAAGCTCTTTTGGGAAGGGGCAGGTCCATACATGTTGACATAAGGTGACCTCAGCAGGTTGTATAGGTGGTCTGCAACAGATTTGTGGGCAAAGGATATTTCGAGAATATAATTGAGGTTTGGTTTTCTATTTTGTATTGGAAGGACAAGGTTTTCCTCATATTTGGTGATATTGTATTGGTTGAGAGGACTAGTTTATTTGTCCTCGAATTTGAAGGATTGGATAAAGTTGCATAACAGAAATATTGTGTCTCTTGTGTATTGATGATTCATCTCAGATCTTGTTGTTTCCATTGCATATGTTTTCATTCAATAATTTCATTGTAAAGTTGTTCAGTGATAGTTAGATCACCAGGAAGCAATTTTCAGATCTAAAATTAGTCATATAGAGTTGCATGTGAAAATTGACAAGAAACCTTTCACAAATGGTTAGATCATAAAGTAGAAT
>SNQJ01S0119255.1:38843-51592 GCA_010110895.2 Picea sitchensis
CCCGTAGTTGGAATAGCAGATGAGTCATATGGAGATGATCCTTTCAAGGAGGACACACAAGGATCAGAACAACAGGTTATCGAAGACCCCCACTCAAAAGCACCTCATAATCAAGAAGAAGAACAAGGATAAATCCCATCGGAAAATCCAAGAAAATCGGGTCGAAGAACAAACAAGGAAGTTAGAGAGGCAGCAACCTCAAAATAAAAGGCACAAGGCAAGCATCAATCTATAGAAAACTCCATGTACACCTCAACATGAAAAGCAGGTACTAAAGGATCGTATCACCCATCTTATGGCAATCGAGCCTCCTCCACCCCCTGTCAATGAATTTCCTCTGCTGGAACTGCAGGGGCTTCAAAAACAAGTTTAAAGCTGAAGATATAAAATATTTAAACAAAATGGCCAACCACTAAGTTATCCTCCTCCAGGAAACCAAAATGGAGGCGTCATCTTTTCTAGAAACAATAAAGAAAATTTTCAAAGCTACAAGTGGAGCAACTGTTAGCTCTCAAGGATCCTCTAGAGGCATTGCAACTCTATGGGATGAGAAAATCTGGACTCTCGAGGTAACTCTGGAGACCTAAATCTGGATTTTAACTATTCTAAAAAATAAGGATAACAGTAATAGCATCTTTGTAGTTAATGTCTACATTCCCAACTCTTATAAGGACAAAATGGCTACCTGGAACTCCCTTTTAGAGCTCAAAAACTCCATTGATCTCTCCTCTTGCATAATTGGGGGAGACTTCAACACCCACCTCAACCTGGGGGAAAAAAGGGGGGGAAGTAAAATCAGAGACCCCTTCTCTAAAAATATTTATGATCTCATCTCAGAATGGGACATGCAAGATGTCAAACCCTCAAAAGGAAAGAACACATGGAACAACAAACGTTCTGGCCTTATTCACATAGCTTCCTGCCTAGATCATTTTCTCATCAATAGCAACCTCCTTCTCTCCCCCCATGGCATCTCCTCTCTTATCCTCCCATTCGCAGTCTCAGATCATAAACCAATCTCTATTACCTTTTGAAATCCCCAAAACTTCGCCCCCCTCCCTTTTCGCTTCAATCACCTTTGGCTCGAAAACCCATCCGTCCCCCCTATTTTTAATAATGCGTGGATCACCCCCTTCTCTGGATCCCCAAACTATATATGGGAAATAAATCTCAAAGCAGTCAAACTAGCACTAAAAGAATGGGTGAAAACCTCGTTCATCCCAACTCAACAAGAAAAGCAAGAAAATATAGAGCAACTCAAGAAAGTATAGCTTCATATAGAAAAAGAAACGGTAACAGAAACGTTTTTGAACCAAGAAAAAGAATCACAACAACATCTTCAACAAACCTTGCACAGAGAGGAAGAGCACTAGCGGATGAAATCCATAAGTCTCTAGATAAAAGCAGGAGACTCAAATACTTCCTTCTTCCATAAGCAAGCACAATCAAGGAGGAAAAAAAACACAGTCACCTCCATTACCTCAAATACAGGGAAACGCCTCGATACCTTTGATCAAGTCAAAGAGGAGGCCTTTCACCACTTTAATAACCTATATCAACAACCAATTAGTGATGAAACAACTGCATATGTTCTTGACATGCTTGCCAATATTCCAAGTGTAGTGTCAAAGCATGAAAACAATCAACTAGTCAAGGATATAACATAAGAAGAAATAGGTAAAGAATTTTGGAGCATGGATCCTGACAAATCCCCTGGAGCTGATGGTTTCCCAATCAAAGCTTATCGATCCTTCTGCGACATTATCAAGCGTTATTTGAAGAAAATGCTAAGCTACACCCTTCACAAACAAAAAATCGGAGGAGCAACAAATTCCACCTTTCTATCTATAATTCCCAAAGATTCTAATCCCTCCAATTTATATCTCTTCCATCCCATTCCCCTTTGTAACTCCTCTGACAAAATCCTCACCAAGATCATCACAAATCGGCTCAATCCCGTGCTACCAAAGCTAATATCAGAAAATCAAGGGTTTTTTTTAAAGGACAAACAGATAACAGACAATATTGTGCTAGTTCAAGAAGCCATTCATTCTAGAAAGAAATCTAAATTCCCATGATTGGTTGTTAGACTCGACATGGAAAATGATTTTGACCGGGCCAGGCACACTTTTATATTTTTATTTCTCAAAGTGTATGGGTTCTCTGAAAACTTCATTAATTTGATCAGAGCCTGCATCAACGCACCTTGGATATCCCCTTTACTCAATGGGTGACCATCACAATTTTTCAAGGCCAGCAAAGGACTCCGTCAAGGATTACCCCTTTCCCCCTTTCTCTACATCCTCCTAGCTAACTCTCTCAGCCATAAACTTGAAGAAGAATGAAGAAAGGGAAAACTCCATGGTTTACTTATAGCGAGAGGGGTCAAGGAAATAAATAACTCCCAATTTGAAAACGACACTCTTTTCTTGGGATCAACATCTATCCATATCGTCATCTCCTTTCAGAAAATTATTAGTACCTTCCTAGTGGTCTCAGGTGGTAAACTGAATATTTCTAAGTGTAGGATATATGGGTGGCATGTCCCAGGTCACTTAAAAGAGAAAATTTCCAAATTTTTTGGCTTCCCCATCATCACAACTCAGAACTACTTTAAATATTTGGGAATGCCATTCTCTTTGATGATTAATTTATTCTGATCCTCTTGCAGAAGCCTTTGAAATTTCTCTTGTGAAATATCCTTCATTTCTTCTTGCTTATATTGCAGTTCTTGTTTGGAAGCATCATCGAGGAACTTTTGTAATACCTATTCATAAAAAAGAACTCCTTTGAAATTGTCTTCTTCAAAATCAACCACATGTATATTAGGATAAGTGAGACCTATAGATCTAACATGACTCACTATGAGTTCATGTGGGTCATGTCCCTTCACCTTTCCAAGGCATAAAAATAAATCTTGCAAGGCCTCTACCTCTTTTCTAGCATGTTGTCCATTCGATAGACTATATTTTCCTATGTGTATAAGAAACAAAGGCCAAAGTTTCTTACTATTGTTCAAGAGAAGAGAAGTAACCCTTGTTTTCATGGTTTGATAGGTTATTTCTCTTATCAAAATACGATATGGGACAAAGTATGGAAAAAGATGAGGGGCCCCAGTAGTGCCATATACTGTAATATATGTGTAATATTTTCCTAGATACCAATCAACTATCCCTTTCATCCTAGCTCTAGCTTCACTTGAAATTTGGTGCCTTGGGAACCCATAAATAATGGTATAAAGAGGGGAGAGGAAATAATCACAAATGTCATAGAAATACCTCTTATAGTTTATGTTCCAAAGCTCGGAGCAATACACATGTACAGGGGGTTGCTCTTGGTCCCAATTCCATCCAAGATTGGGAAATTGTATTGAGGAACAAATAGCATCAATAAAATATGGTGACATATAGAAGTAGGGATTTTTCATACCCGGTATATTTTTCACATTGAGACGTATATTAAAAGTTAATATCTCTTCTAAATTGAACACTTGTCTTGTCTTCACAATGGTATGGGCCATGGCTAGCCAATCAATCTGAAAATGTGTGCTCTTCTCCTCACCATATAATCAATTCAACATAGAGATCAACATTTTATATGGTGCCTTGAACTCGTTTGTGGGTATAATATTTTATCCTTGCTTGAATGGTCTGTCTTCGTCCACCCATGAGTTTTTCATTAATTTGGTTGGGCCTTTATTACTTTGAGCAAACCCGTTAAGAAACAACTCATTGAGAGAGCATGCAAGCCCAAGTAGGTGATATCTTTCACTAACATATTCAAGCCTTAGAGATGTTATTTTCCTTCCAGACTTGTTTATAATTGAGGCAGTGCTCGGGTCAAACTACTTGAAGCACCACTGGACTTCCTCATTGTAAGGAAACAATGTCAGTCGGGAAGCTACAAGGTGAATACCACTCTTCTAGATATTCTGGTACACTTCGAGGTTTTCATCATCTGAAGGAAAGTCTCCAATATTGAAGATCCTATATATCTCATCATACCATGTGGAATGATCTTCTCCAATATGATAGGTTGTATCAATTACTAAAACCTCTCCCTAGAGAGCAGAACTTTCAGGCGCAAAAGTTGAGTAGAGGGCACTAAATTCCTAGATCTCCAGGTAGTATGACTCATCATAGTGTGTTCTCTGTATCTTGCAATTACCATATTAATCATCAGTCAATCGAATAAATGAAAAATCATACAAGATCGTAATTCAGAATAACAAGATACACACGATTTAACTAAAAATGGTGTTTACTGATTGTTGCGGAGCTAATCAATACAAAGGAGAGTGCCTCACCATCTTAGGAAGAAAAGATATGATGTCAATGAGGGTTCCAGGGTTATCATATAGGCATTCAATTATCCCAATTAACATATTGAATAACCTTTGTATTATGACTATTTCAAAATCTAGATCATTATTGTGCCATTAATGTGATTTGAAAGAAAGGATTTCCCAAATCCGTGTATCGGAGTCATGGGAGGCGAAAATTTAAAATCGTAGTCATCAAAGCCATTGCCATCAAATAGGGAATGTTGATAGATTAGTTTACGCTCCGAAAAAGAGGTATCAAAGAATATTCCCTTCCTAGCATTGATTTTTGTGTTGAGAGTATAATAACGTGGACGGTTATATGTGCATCCTCAGAGTTGTTTCCGTCGGGGAGGATAATTTTGTAGATTGATCCATACTCTGATGTAAAGGAATAGAAGGATATTCCCTTTCAAACAGTTATTTATGTGATGAAAGTATAATGTCAAGAAAGTTTAGAAGTGTGTTGTCAGACCTTCCTAATCGGAGCTCAACAGATTCAGGAAACTTCATATTCCAAAGAGAAGGGAATCAAAGGATATTCCCTTCCTCGAGAAATGTGTTATTTCGAGAAGTTGAGCGATAAGTAAATGAGTGAGTATTTGTTTAACAAACTAGAGTCTACCAATCGATGTTTTCCATATCATAAGGTTATCATCATACAAGGTTATGCAAACATTATGTTTTCAATAGTTGTGTGCTTATTCCTCCACTGAAAATCAAATAACACATCTATCAACAAAAAATATGTTGTGAACTCTCGAGTCGTCAGATCGTATCCGTCGGAGTCGAAAGTTATTTATAGGAAGTATTACTTTGATATGGAAGATTCTAATAGAACCCTTTCCAATATGGCTATAGGAAAGGTTTATATCAGAATGTTATTAGAATATGTGTTTATTTCATCCCAACTTAGACTTTGAAATTAGGCGAGTGAACAGAAGTTCCTTTGTCCTGATTTATGCAGGGATATCATATCAGTTAACACAGTTTGTGTGATTGAGCGGAGTGAGGGGGAAAAATTGTTTTTTGGAAAGATGCACCTATTGGTGTCGTAGAGAAGATGGAAAAACAACATCAAAATGCAGACAATAGTAAAAAGAGAAACCTTCCAGACCGTATCAACAAAAGGAACAACTCCTTATTCCAACACCTTTTCAGTAGCGTAGTAATGTAGTACCTTGCAAAAACTTTTAGAGAAAGGGGGAACCCACTTAAAATATCTAATTCAAGAGATTTTAAGTGGTTTGTTGTGTGGGAGACACAACAGTACCAATTACATATTTTCCTTTTGGTAAACTGATCAAGTCCCAAGTATCATTCTTCACCAAGGAATATAATTATGCTTCAATAGCTTGTTGTGAAAATTTTCACCCTGTAGACAGGTTGAACTCCCCTTTAGACCAAGACCCCTTATTTGGTCCAAATACAAAAGAAAATAAGTGTCTCGATAAAGTGCATGGTCCAATCTTCCTTTGTTGACTTTGATGAATCACCAATATCCATTGCATCTTTTCTTAATTCAATCTGTACATTTTCTGGATGAAAAATTCATTGCTTCTGAAAAACAACATCTTTGCTTATTATCACTTTCTTTGATCCTATTTTCTTTAGGAACATGTGCATATGAAGTGCAACCAAAAAATTTCATATGTGCAACACTTAGTTTATATCCCGACCATGCTTCTTCTCGAGTTGAGTTCAATATTTCTTTCGTCGGACATATGTTGAGAGTATAAACTACAATGTGCACTGCTTCGACCCAAAAATCATTTCTGAGAGACTTAGTTTTCAACATGCTCTGAGCCATTTCAACTATTGTCATGTTTTTCCTTTCCACAAATCTATTATGTTGAGGAAAGTAAGAGTTGGTAAACTCTTACTTTATTCCATTCTTCCTACAAGAATTCAAAAATTCATTTGACCTATATTCTCTCCCATTATTTGTACGTAGGGTCAGAATTTTCAAACAACTTTTCTTTTCAATTAATGCCTTAAACTCAAGAAAATGAGTAAACACTTCTAACTTATCCTGCAAAAAATACACCCACGTCTTCTTGGAATAATCGTCAATGAAAGTGAGAAAATAATTTGCATTTCATAAAGACATAGTCTCCATTGGACCACACAAATCTGAATGTACTAGTGCTAGATGTTCTTTAGCCTTCCATGTTCTATTTAAGAAACTTTCCCTATGTTGTTTCCCAAAATTATACCCTTCACATGCTTCATCATCATTATTGATATAAGGAAGACCATTCACCATGTTCTACTTGCTTATCAACACCAAACTCTGAAAATTCAAATGTCTCATCCTTAAATTCCAAAGCATGCTAGTCATTTCTTTTGTAACATTCAAATTGTGTGAGTTAAATTAAAATAAAGCTCAAAGATTTTGTCTTCAATCATTTCTCCTCTTGCTACTACTGCATTTTTATTCATCTTATCCATGATTAAACACTCTTTATTATCAAACACTAACTTGTAGTTTTTCTCCATCATCTAACCTAAAGAAAGTAGGTTGTTCTTCAACGTTGGTGTCAACAATGTGTCATCGATAAACTTATTCTTTCCATGCAATGTTGGAATTGCAATTCTTGCTTTTCCTTTAACTTCAAAAACTCTATCATCACCAAAGATAAATTTACCAAAATAATTGTCATTTATTCTAGTAAACAACTCCTCCTGAGATGTCAAATGAGTTGAACATCAAAAATCAATATACCAAGCTTCACTTTCTTCATTATGTGTCATAAAATTTGAGATGAATAACTTATCATTCCTTGTTTCTTCAACAACTTTATTAGCACCTTTATGTTCCATATCCCGCACCTTTTCATAACAATCTTTTTCAAGATGATCAAATTTATGACAATAATAACATTGAGTTCCTTGTCTTTCTCGAGATTCATCTCTGCCTCTTCCTATTCCACGAGATTCTTCTCTACTTCTTCCTCTTAACTGACTTGGACTCCTTCCTCTGCCTCTGAATGTGGATGCATTTCCTTGATAATTATGTGACTATTGTGGATTCTTATACTGATTTTGATTCTGATATTGACCCTCGCTTCTTCCTCGTCGTCTATGCCTTGTGGAAAAAGCATGATCCACTTCCTCAGTTGGATTACTTTCTTTAACAATTAGCAAAAAAACCACTCAATTCATCAATTTTCATCATGTTTAAATTTTTGGAGACCATAATATTGGTGGTGACTCTCTGAAACTTGGGAAAAACACTTCTTAAAATATTCTCAATTCTTCTTCTTTTTGGAATATCTTCTCCTATTGACCTCATTTAATTAACAAGATATTGCATTTTTGTGATGTAATCATGAATGGATTCATTCACTTTGCACATTTGCATTTTCGAATTTTTTCCTTAATGTTTGCAATTTAGCTACAACCACACCTTCATATGTGTTCTTTAAAATATCTCATGCTTGCTTGGATGATTCTACAACACTGGTTTTTGGAAATATAGATTCTTCAACTATGCTTCCTATTAGAGAAAGAGCTTCATTATCTTTCTTAATAAGTTCCTTTAAATATTTATTGTCATTGTCACTCAATGCTTTGAATTCGAAGGCATAGCATACCCATCAATTACAAGTTTCCATAAATCTTTAGTGATAAATATGGGTTGCATGTGTTTGCTCCAATAAAAATCATTTGTGCCAACAAGTTTACACAACACAATATTTCTTGTCGTGATCAGAGAATAAGAAATAGAGATAAAGAGGAGATGCAAAATCAACACAATGTGTCCCACTTCACCCGAAATAAAAAACAACTATCCCAAAAATTGAAACTTAACCACCACCAAAGAATTATTTTATTAATTAAAAAAGTACATTGAAAGAGTGCAATACTTGCTCAATTACAATCAAACTTTATTTAAATAATGAAAAGAAAGTTTCTACGTCAAGAAATGCAAAATTTTCAATCTTAAAATCAACCATCTTACAAAAAAAATTGTGCCCAGATATTTAAAAAAAAAATAAGTGATTTAAAATAATCTCTTTACAATTTATCTCAAATATAAACTCAAATTACTACCCTCTCCAACACTAATTCTCTCTCATAAGAATTAAAACACTATTTAAATCATTAACATTAAAGCTTTATTTTCTCTCTCATAAACATTAAAGAGCTATTTCTCTTTCAAGCTCCTTCACAGGCTTATAATGAATAAATTGTAAACCTTTAAATTGATGATAAGCTGTCACGTGACTTTTGTTTAGTTTTTTTAAAATGGATGGAAAGAATTATACAAAGTGGTCACGTGACTTTTCTTTAGTGTTTTTTAAATGGATGGAAAGAATTTATACAAAATTAAATTTTATGTCAAATGTGAAAGTCCAGACTTCAACGCTGCCCCTGCAGTGTGCACCAGTAACACACAGGCCTTTTTTGCAAGTCATACACTCTTTTTGCAGGTCGTACACTCGCTCTGTATGATCACAAATTGCAGTCATACGATGGACGCTCTTATGTTGTCCACGCTGCACATACCTCTTGTTCACACTTGACCGGTGGCAACAAGGCATATCAATTCATTTACAGTATAACTGGCATCATCCCCAACTCCACTCACATTCCTCCTTTTCTCTATTGAAACATGCCATATGCCTCAATGCACCATAAGTCATATGCATCAATGCATCATTGTCCTCAATGCACCGTTGAAGAAATTCCTACCATAAGTCATATGCCTCAATGCACCATTGTCCACATACCATCCAACACCGAACATAGTGGTGGGAAATTCCTACCATAAGTCATATGTCTCAATACACCATTGTCCACATACCATCCAACACCGAACATAGTGGTGGTTGAAACACAAGTGACCATGGAGAAGTCGGTGTCAAGCTTGGATTCTTACTCATCCACTTCAATAATAGTCTTTTCACTCCCTAAACTTTATTTATATTGCTTAGCCTTCCCTTTCTTCTTTTATAAACATTCACTAGCATAATGTCCCTTCTAATGACATCTGAAGCATTTCATATGACACAAGTCCTTCTTATCTCGGTCTAAATACTAATTTCTTACCCTTCTTAGGTCCTCCTTTCTCGCCTCCCTTCCTCATTCTCTCTTCCTCATTCTCTTAATGAGGGAAAAAACTTCTACTTCACCTTCATTCATTGAACTAGTTTCTAACCTTGTCTCTTTTTGCACAAATTCATCTTAAATATTTTCGACGAGAGCCTATTATCACAAGCACAAATACCTTTGGGAAAATGGTTTTCAATATGGAGAAAACATATTCAAAGCAATGGACACCAACTCATCTTCAACCTTCACTCCTATGGAAGTGAACAAATATCTCAACTCTATGTGCTTCGTTAAGAAATTAGCTAGGAAATCTGCACCACTCATGTGGATGGCGAAGAGATTATTTCTCAAGTGCATCTCATGATAAATATTCACTCTAGTGCAATGTTATGAAAGCATCATGCATCTCCTTAATTATCTTATTCTCCACAATGTGATGGATCAAGTAATCATTCACTGGATCAAGATTGAATCATGTTTCATTTGCCCCCTTCTTCTTGTAATCAACAAACCGAGCAAGATCACTAGGAACAATAAACTTGTTCTCAACAAACACACCCAAAGCTCAACCTTTTCCAACAATGTCTGCAATCTGTACTTATAAAGAATAAATTTGAAAGCACCTTACTTCCAAGGTGTAAAGTTTAAAGCACATTATAACACATCACACTCTCTAAGCCCAAGAGCAATCATCCTTGCAAATCCTAAAACACACCTCAAATAACAAGTTAGTGAATAAATCAAGTAGATTGATCACCTATCCTAGGTGAAACCACAACTCCAATCCTTAGAGAAACTATGAAATTAACCCAACAAACCATTCTAAGGTACAAGTGTTTATCCCAAGCATGAACTAACTTCAACTAATGAAGCTAAAGTTTCACACCCATTGACCTCTTTCACAAGAAATAAATTACAGTGTAACAAGCTCTAATACCATGTAGAAATTTCAAAAAATATGCTCAATCCTAAATTTCCACCTCACTTCAATGATGTCACAAATTTATCACATAGAACTTTAAATCTTACGGTTGAACTGAAATATTTAAGAATACACCTGCAAATATCTCAAATATGTCCAACACTAGTCTAGACAAGTTCAAGTAAATAAACACTACAAAATAAATAACACTAGATCAATATAATTCCCTTAAGGCATGATCTATTTAAGTATGCAGATATGAAAATCACATTCATTAAAAGAGGAAATATAACAACACATTTTTTTATCTATAATTTCATCTGAGACATGCCAAATAACTCAACATTTCAACATTGTTATCCCAATAAATTAGCATATCAAGATCTCCATGAAACATGCTCAAAACACATGAAAACCAAATCTCAAAATCAAATCTGCAATAAGATAATTTATGATGAGGATGGAACAACTCCTTAAAATTGAAATATGAATACACAACCTACAATACCTCAACTTTGCCAAAGTTAATACATTGATTCCTTCCACTTTATCCTAAGCAAGGACTTCTGCAAAGCTTACCAAACCCTAGCTAGAGAAACCACAATCATTGAAAACCCTAACCAATGGAAAAAAGGCATAACAAGGTGGACCACAAAGCTATTCCAACCTCTACAAGAGATCAACAAAAAGCTAGAATCATATCAACTATGTAGACTTGCATCTCATAAGATTTACTCTTTGCTTGCATCACACAAACCAAGGAACCCTAATGTATGCCTGTCACAAGAATTATCATTGTTATAAGTGCAAATAATTGTTCTTCTGAGATCCTCAAATAGTTATCATCACACCAATTATCACATATTTAAGACACGATGCAAGCTATAACAAAGACATTCTCCTCTCTTTATATATGATTAGATGAGGGAGACCAGAAACAATACATGGACCATGTCCACAAGTAAACCCTAGGCTATAATCACAACAAATCCCCATGTAGATAAAAAATAAAAAAAATGTCTAAGAGACCACGATCCTTTCACATCTTGGGGTGTGTGTCCTTGTTTTGTAGGTCCATAACCCCCTCTTAAATAGATTTCTCCCTTATTGAAGGGACACCTCACTTGAGTTGTGAATAAATACACAACTCAAGCTCTCATTTGTACTATCTCATCTTATGATCTTCTTGATCTAAAATACAAAGTGTTATAATCCTAATGGCACTTAATTTTGGCATTGTATCTTGTGATTGACATCTTTCTCTTAGGTGCGCTTGTTTATTTTTGTTTTCAACATTTGTGCTTGGGTTTTTCACTCGCTCTCAAATGCACTAGACCTATATCTCTCTCTAGTGCACTTGTGAGAAAAAAAATTCAAAATTTAGGTGATATTTGGTTCCATGATTCTTCTATTGACCATTATAAATCTCAACTTGGTACCAAAGTGAGTGTGAACCTTACTCTCTCAATCATTTTTCTAATTCAAAAACTATTGGCTAGTGGAATATTTATTATGGTAAAAAACTAAGGTCTTCTTGGATCATATCTTCTAGTGTTTCTCTAGGGGTTCTAGATATATAAACCCTAATATAGATTGTGCCTTCCGTCTAAAGTGTTCTTTGGCACCTTTCACCCTTTTTTAAGGACAACACCTTCATTTTGAATGTAACCTATGGTTTTATACCATTTAGACCTATAAAGGAAAATTTCTAGAGTTTTCATTCCATAAGGAACCTTCCTCTTGTTAATGTTGAGCCTATGGATTTAAAAAGTGGTTGTTTCCCTATAAGAATGGGACCAACTATCATTATTGGGTGGATCAAATGACCACCTTACTTTGAAGAAAATGTTTATGGATGTAACTGGAGAGGTTGCTTCCTAGGGAAGGTGATGACAATTATGACCTCATATGTTTGAAGAAGGATGAAGCTCTTGGGTTGATCACTATTTATATCGAACTTGATCTCATTCATCATACCAAGGATAACAAAGGCGTAAAGTAAATTTGGGATACCTTCAAAACTCTCTTTGGAATAGTGAATACTATGCAAGTCAGCCAATGTGAAACTAAACTCTCCAACCTCAATATAGATTACTTCAACATGGTTGAGGAGTATATTGCACGGTTCAAAAAAATGAAGGTTGTCATTATTCAAGTAGAGGGGGGAGATAAATCAAATCTAGAACTTGTAAGCATTGCTTTGAATAATCTCTCTTCAAATATTTTTCTCTTATATTCTATAGAATTCCTTTATTTTCCAATGACCCTATAACTCGTACTCTTGAGAATTTTTTCTATAATCTCATTCAACATCAAGTTACTTTGAGTAATATGGTCAAGTTACCCCCAAAAGATCAATCACATACAAAAATTGTCTCAAAACCTCCTAAATCTGAACACGGCCAAGGAAAAGGGGTATACTCAAAATCCTCTAAGAACAAAAAATTC
>SNQJ01S0119257.1:0-27378 GCA_010110895.2 Picea sitchensis
CATTTGTCACATTAATAAAGTAAAGAAAACCATTAAATCAATGTACACATTGTAAGATATGAGTAAAGCCGAAGATCCCTCTTTATATATTTCAAAAAATATGGTGTTTATATTACAAAATTGGGGCTAAAACCCTCAAACTACATATACAACCGATAAACATATCCCATGACATTTATGCCTGTGGCGCCAGATGTGTATCATGATAGAAAACCACGGCGTTTGTGAGATGCTGGAAGAGTCGTACCCATGGTCTAAGTACACCAACAACCTACCGCTGCATGGCTTCAGGTAGATCCTCTACTTGAACCATCAGAATCCTCTATGTCAAATGAGACAGGTTTCCCTGCACGTTCTGTAGGACTCTCTCCGGTTCTCCTCCCACTGCCTCATCTCCCCGGTGCCTCCATCTATGTCATAGGAATCCCTCTGGCCGTTGCAGACCCACATCTGAAATCACACAAGTATCTAGTTAATATTCAAACACCATCCAAAAATATTTTTGTTTCCTTAAATACAAAAATACAAAAAAATTAAATATGTAAAAACTTTTACCTATGGCGTCGTAGGCGGCTCCTGGTGGAAGTGACATATCTGAGTCCCCTCTAAAATTGATCCCTGCATAGGCATAGTTGTCCAGAGAAATGATCTGTCTCCACCACCAGAAGAAAAACCATCATTGTAGGGTGTCACCACCCTACCTCCCCCCTGCCGTCTCATGACCTCGATCCACCGTGCTATGGTTGGATCATGTGGTCCTCTAGGAAGGATATCCACTTTGGGTCCTAGACCTAGAACCCACTCGAAAAAGAAGCTGCAAAGGATAGAGGAAAACCCAAAGTTTCTCTTATCCCCCTTCTTGCAATTTGTCAACTGACCTTTCATATTGGTCAGCAATGAGGTACACCAATTGTAGATAGTGGGTTTCACACACTCCAATGCATAAAACATAAGTGGCCTCGATTCTTTATGCAACTAGGTTGAACCTATAATCCTGGTAAGCACGAGCGCAATGATCTTCAGGCTGAGATTACTTATAGCCTGGATGGGGACTTGAATTCCCACCATGGGAGTCCTTGCAACACAGTGGGATTCGCCATACTCCTCGATATTCATCCCACTCCTCACTCCACGTGACTTGAGGTTCACAACCTCTCCTTAGTGTGAAAGACCATTTAAGAAGTAGATGTCCTCTACTTCGATCCTTAATGGTTGTCCATCAAGGATAAATCTCTTGCTATCAGGATCCCAATAGCCCACCAACATCTCCAACAACCTCACTTGGGCCCTCATTCCCTTGAGAGCCCAAAACTTGTATAAACCACATATTTTTAGAGCCTCTTGAGCCACTGGATCCCGATCCACTACTGCATCTACCTCCTCATGCTCACGCTCTCTCCATTCCAACACCATCCTGCAAAAAAAAATCATTTTTGAGTTAGAAACCCCTCTTTTTTGCCTTTTGCGTACATATACACAACTTTACTTGCTCACAGTCATGGGCATGGCTTGATATATGCCCCTTGTGGTTCACATAGGAGCGTATATCTAGTCGCATACATGACCTATTCAGAGAAACCTGCGTATACCAAAAACCCCAAGTTGCGCCCTAAAAAACTAACAAAATGGAACCTAATTAAAAAATGTAAACCACTGAATTTGAATAAGATGGGATGAAGAGTTACCTGATCCAAACGGTTCATGATTCCGTTGCCTATCGCTCCCGCAATCACCGTTTGAATCTTGGAGGTATTTTAGTCCAAATTGCACTGTTTGGGTAAAAATCAAAATGATACAGTAATTTGTGATTTTATTACTATTTATAAGCTATTTTTACCCACTTGATATAGTTTCATTCTATTTTTTCACCTAACGGACTAATTCAAGAATGGTTCTAAGCTGGTTCTGTAGTTTTGACTTAGTTTTCTTGCGGATTTCAACGTCATAGTTGGCCGTTCGTCTCCTCTGGTAGGTATATTCATAGCCTAGCATATAGGATAGGTATCTACTCCATCGTGCATTTTGCATTATCCTTCAAATACCGCTTTTTACGCCTTAGGGACGAACCCATTTATTGTGATGCATAACCCCCCATATGCTATTAATAACGTCGTTAATAAATGGTAGAGACTTACCAAACATGGGTACCCTAGTTAGAACCTCTTTGTCATTTGGTGCCCATCCCAAGTTTTTTCTTAGGACTGTGAGTCCATTATAATTCAATACATGACTGTATGAGGAGCCTCATTTCTCATTCATGCACATGCGGCCTTTTTACCCACAGACTCCCAAAAATGAGTCTTAGTTAATCTCTTTTCCGATTCATCTAAAAACTGAAAAGATCACCAAGTGATTTGTCCCTTTCATGCTCATTAAAGTTGGATTTGAAAGGTCATGAGTCTTAGTTAAGCTCTTTTTCGACTCGCTACCAAAAATTGAAAATATTTCCGAGTGAACTTGTCTTTTTCACACTCATAAATTGGATTTGAAAAGACGTCTATTTGGCACAAGTTTACCCCTTTTTCACACCAAGTAGACTAAAAGATATAAAAAATGACATTTCTTGGTGTTAAGTTGTGATTGCATCTCATGCCCTCGCTTGCAGTATTGAGCCTTTATATGGTTCTCGCTTTGTGTTATAAACCGTTGCCTAAGTAGTTTGCATCCTCAACCAAGCAGAGCCTTGTTTATATCCTTCGCAGTTTGACACCCTATACCCTGGAGAGAACATCACCCCGAGTGTCAATCTCCTGCATATATCCCCTTGCATTAAGCATAGGTACGTTCCACTGCTGGAACTAGTTTTGCTTACTTGCGACACTCGTTCCCTCCTTTGTATCATAACATTCATTTGTTATGAAAAAACAAAAAAATATGGGTGAAAAGGGAGTACTATATTGTAATTGGCAACAACCGTGTCACCTTTGAACAAAGAACAAAGTTATTGAGTCCTTGTGTCATCATAATTTTGTGTTTAGCACGGCCTTACGAAGCTGATCTCACTACAGAATTTTCTCTACCGACTAGTTACTCTTCCAGTCCCTACAAAGAACATTATGGATGCCTCCTGCATCTAATTGTCACATCATTGAGTCCATACTGTCAGAGTCCATCATATGTCTCATGCTCTTGTTCAAAGGAAGTCTATAAACTTGTGTCAGCCACTCAGAAATATTGACTTCGCATGTCAGCCATACCCTCAGTTTTGTCTCAGAATCACATGATACGTTGGTCTTATCATGCACCCTGGCCCTACTTTCATCATTGGCAGGTCACCTTGAACCCAACAATCGACACTTCATCATTGGTCTTTGATTGGGTGGTTTCCCTTGTGTTCGACGACAAGAAATCTATTCACACTTTGGGATTCGTGCAGTGTCTTGGATGCCATTAGCCTTATTGGTGGTTTCCTCGCCTTTGTCAGTAGTTTTTCATCATTGGCTGCTATTCAGAGGGTCTTTTTCATGTACGGCTTGCATTTGGCACATGCGGAAGACACAAAACATCATTGGTTTGTGAACATGTTCTTTGTTTGATCTCCACCAAATCATGAAGCTCCTGCTTTGTTCCTCGTGCTGACTGATGAGAGATACCTCAATGCTCTCCTTTCAATGAGTCTCTTTCCATCGACTTCAGCTCATTTATTCTGGATATGGGACCTAGATTTTTATGAGTACCTTGAGGCTTGCAGTCAATAGTGGCAGGCTCTCTCACCATTGACAGATGAGAATACATCAATGTCTCCTGATCAATGCATTTCTCAAGCGTTCGACACCAACTCCTTTATTCACACTTGTAGAAATGTACTCAGTGCCTTGATACCTACTTTCATTATTGGTAGGTTGTCTCGTTTTTGTTAACAATATACCTCAATGACTGGTAATAAAATGATGTCTCATCGTGTTCGACCTCAACTCATTTATTCACATGATGTAGACTTGCACCCTTGGCGGATAGTGTAGAAGACTTTAAGACATCACTATGTGGCTGCAGCTTTCCTGAGCTATTGCTTCCCCTTCATTGGACCAATACCTATTTGACTTTAGTGA
Organism: Picea sitchensis; assembly: GCA_010110895.2. Taxonomy (NCBI): domain Eukaryota; kingdom Viridiplantae; phylum Streptophyta; class Pinopsida; order Pinales; family Pinaceae; genus Picea; species Picea sitchensis. The sequence goes on from SNQJ01S0119257.1 coordinate 4,050, forward strand.
TCATGGGAGATCAGATTGTACTCCGTGGTATATAAATATCTTTAGATTGATTTTGAGATTGGTTTCACTGGACCTTGTTCGTGACTATGACAACTTTTGGCATGTAACCACATTTGTGTTTGCCTATTCATGGCCATGAACACTTGTTTGGTATATTTTCCACATGGATCTGCATTGTATTCTTGGCAGCCATGTATGCAAAGTCAATACATAATCTAATGAGTAATTGAGTTCGTCCAGCTGGTTCTCTACCACTCCACTTATGGGTTATCTATAATGTATTTTGGCCATCGCAAATACTCCTTTGATCTCACACATTAGGAGGCATATTTTATAGCAAGATTTTCCTCACCATTGCTATCTTGCACATAGGGCCTTTTTACATTTCCCTATGTAGACTTATCATCCCCTTTTGATGAATCCAGAGCTAAAAATATACATTTTTCCACATATACACTCCCTATCTACTATGCAAGATGTGCATACACTTGTTGATCCACTACAACCCGCGTACATCGGGATTTGTTCCAGAAAATACAAAATGAGGTCAGGTTTCCATGTCACGACAGGATATCTCTGATCCTTGGCCTTCAATATACTGGAAATGTTCCAACTCGACCCTTCAGTTGCATCCTAAAGGCTATAAGAGAAAAATTTTGACCTATGGAAAAGGAGGAGAAAGCATTCAACTTTGAGAGCAAAGTTACTTTGGAGAAATTACTTCATATTGAGTTTGCATCCCTCTGTCCCTCAAGTCTGAACACAGTGTTCAACCCCCAAGCTCTTTCCCTATTGTTGAGAGGACCTTATTGCCTCTTTTCTATGAGCTTGCCTTTGGTGGAGGATTGAAGTGGTGGAGACCCAGTTGGAAAGAACTTGGTTTCTTGGTTTCGAACCGTGCCGACATGGAAGTCTGTATCGTTGTTGTTATCACTCTGTAAATTCCCAGAGGTTGTTATGAGGTAGGAAGAAACTTATCAGAGGTAACCTTAACCAACCGCTTCGAAATTGGAAGCTAGCCCTACTAGTTTCAGAGAGGGATCTCTATGTGAGTTCTAGATTTGTTTGAGTGTTCAAAGATTTTAGGCTAGTTAGAAAGAATATAACCAAGTTGTTTGTATTGTTTTTGAATGAAGTGGCTGAATATCAATTATGCTTCCATTGGGATATGGGGTCTGTTTTAAAAAAATATAAGTTAAAGACAATGTTACAAGATTTGTTTCACAGGGCGAGATAGTGATAATGCTGGATTCTTTAGAAATAAAAATGGTGTATTGTTGAAAAGGTGAGATATCAGTTAAAACAAAAAAGAATTTAATAATTTCTTTGTTATAACATCAGACGAAAAACATTTAAATATGTAAAATATTAAGAACAGAGTACACAATGGTAAATTTTGTAACTTTAACTTCTTTTAAAGATTAGATTTTAGAAAGGCAATATGATAACTGAGAAAGAAAAAACTTGTACGCAGACAGAGGGAACTTCACCAACAATGGACACGCAGGAATCCTGTGAAACTTCTCTTTGTATTACTGGGATAACTTCTTGATAAAAATTACAGCAACTAGAGCTTGCTCGGGCGTAAATATCAACAACTCTCAATACTACTAAGTTGGAAATATTTATAATAAAAGTTGCAACGACCCTGTCATTAATGATCAGGATGTGATGGAGTCTGAGTCTAACTAACTAATCTAACAGGATGCAAAAATGTAGTAACTGATGATGATGTGTTGAAAATCTCATGCTGATTTTGGGGAAGACCATTGTTGAGTCATTCAGATGACTTCAACTATGCTGGACACTGAGCTGGATGCTAAGATGGATGATGCTTTACCTTTACTCAATCAAATTGCACAACTCATCCCATCTCTTAGTGCTTGGGATGGTAACTTTCAACAACCGACGGTAAACTTCTTCCATCTCAGTGTATTTAGCAAAAATCGACTTGATGATGAAGACATACTTGATCTCGTGCTGAATGCTGAGGTCATGCTGCAGAGTCTCCAAGAATGCTTTTCCCGTGATGTTGCCTTGTATCCATGCAAACTTGGAACTGTCTTTGGCCACAATGGCGATCCTTTGCTTGTAATAGGACAGAGTCATTAGTTTATCATTTAAGACACGTAGATCAGGAAGACCCTTTTTCTGTAAGGCCCCAATCTTGCTAAAAAATCTTTGAACTCCAATGTCCATGTTCTAAGCCTTTTCCTCCAACTGTAACATCAATCCCCTTTTAGTCAATACTCTTTTTACCTTGAGCATAGTCTCTATTCTATCTTCGACTTTCAATTCTTCCAGCTCTTCTTTGGTTTTGGAGTTCAAAAACTTGATGATCTAATTGGCCACTAAGGGCATCTCACCCAGCTCTGTTCTTATCCTGTCAATGGATTGCCTACTCTTTAACACCAAATCATGTTGCTCGAACATGATTTGCACCATGGGCCAAATTTCATTTATAGATTTTGCAATATCTGTCCATATGTTTTCCTTAGCCTTTGCTAATGTCTTGACTGCCATTGTTTGTTTCTGGAGCTATTGTATTTCCTGCTTAAGCTTCGCTGCTGCCTGTCTCTCAACATTATATCTTGTTTGGAAAGAGGATTTGAGTTCCTGGAGATTTTCAACCTCCCTTTTCAACCTATTAATCTTTGCAAATTCATTTCCTCCATGGACTTTTCTAGCTCCACAATTTTTTCCAGTGTTGTCAATGGGGTTGCTGATGGAATTTCTTCTCTAGTGGTTGTTGGAACTGCTGCTGTACTTACTTCTGCAATGGGAACTGCACTCAATGGAATGACTTCCATTGGTGTCGTTTTTTCCTTTTATTTCAATAATTTTTCCAACTCTATCTCCATTTCTCTGAGCTGTGCATTCTGTTGCATGATAAGCTTCAACAATTCTTCTTTATCATTTTCTATTATCCTTTGCAAAAGAGGATATCCTTTCCAAATTCAATTGGGTCTGGACATTGCTTAAAGATACCTGTAACTTAGCTGCAGTAGAGGAAGCATGTGCTAATGTGGAGAAGACCATTTGTCCAATCTGTCTATGCAAATCCATTTGGTCAGCTGGATGGACCTGTTTAGTGTCAAAAACAATAGTTGACCTCTTTTAGTCAGTGATCTCTTTGGGGTGAGGCACTTGTGCCTGCAGGAATGCCAGATGCATTCTTCCTTTCTCTGTATCAAAGGCTGACAATAGTTTGTGTTGTGCTATGGAGGTTTGCTTCGAGAACTGAGAGTAGGTGCTATTAGTCAACATCTCGTTCTTCTTTTTAATCATATCATATTTCTCAAAGATGCTTACAGGTGCAGATCCTTGTGGAGGTTGGGTGGTCACAACTATTTCTGTCTGCTTCCTCGAAGAAGAAGTTGATACCACCTGCTGTCTTCTCTCAATCACTATGGAAGAGTAGGGCTCTTCCTCACCAGACATGTGAGTAACATAAGTGGTTTTGGGTTTCTTGCTGTATACCCAAAATTCTTTTGCTGATACCAGAGTATTTACTTCCCATTCTGTCTAGTTCACATATTTTTCGATTTCTGGCTTGAGGGTGTGGGCATAGGGTGAAATTTTTTTCTTGGACCTCATCTCTGCAATGATCCCACTGGGGTCATATCTCCAAATAAAACTAGTGTTGAATTTCATCTTCTTCAATAATTTGTCTGCCTCTTCCCCAGCAGCTCGACTATTGCAGAAAAATGTGCCTATTTGTCCTTTGATCCTCATCTGCTGTTTTTTCTTTATAGACACAAAATGGATTTCATCTAAGTTTATCATCCAATGAATATATTCCAGTGCGAATATTCGAACAGGCACATACTTAGGCAACTTGTATGGAGCTAGTTCACACCCATACACTCTGATTTCTGTGTGATTCTGGTATAGAAATCAATCTCCAGTCTTTGCCAGATATGAAAGGCGTAGAACTCTTTGAATTTCTTCATTTATTCTCGGCTCAGGTCTTCCACTAAGAATGCCTACAACTGGATGATAAATCAATTCAATGAATTGTTTAAAAGTGAACTCAGTGGAGTTTCTCTTGAGCAACGATGTCCATAATGTGACTGCTTGAGGTTTTCCTTCCTTGTCCATCTTTTTCTTTGAGAAAGAGAACCTATCCACATGAAAAAAGATGAACATGTAAGCCAGGATGGATGAGTACTGGAACTTTCCCTCTGTGGCGAACTGTGAAAACTTCTCGTGAATGTTCTCCGCTAGGAAAGTGCTGTAATCGAATTGAGTGGTGGATTTCTCGTCGGTAGAGAAAATGGATAGAAAACCCAATATAGGCTCATCCACCCATGCGTCTGAAAAATAACCAAGTAGATAACAAAGTGATGAAATGACTTGGTTACCCTTTTTTGAGAACAGGGAAGAAGGATAGGGGGGATTTGATTTGGGGAAATGAGCATCCCGTGGGAGGAAAAATTCAAATATCTGGGCTCTTTGAGGAAAAGATAGTTTCTGGTATAAATCTGTTATGATTTCGAGATTGAAAGGGGAGGCAGATTCATTTCTGTGTATCTACATCATCTAATCAATGGCCTCTGGCATGATGAAGAACAAAGTTTCTCCTGATGATGCGACTATGGCTCTCTGGTCAGGAAGGTAATGAGCCTGGCATTTGAGGGAAAATTCAGGGAAATGATGGACTTGGGGGAAAATATATAAAGGAAGATTGAACTCCCAGAGCTCGATTTCGTCGCTTTGATCTAAGAAAGTGTCTTTGAGCCATGACTGCAAATCCGTGAAGTCAACTTCACACCTTGTGTCTAATATCAGATGATCTTTGTCGGCCAATGGGATCTTGTTGAGGTCGATAGGAGGTGGGAGGAAAGGATTTTCCCCAACTTTTGTTTTCTTGGATTTTGGCGCCATCGTTGTGAAGAGTACCTGTAATTCAAAAAAAATGTTAGTGGTAATGGTTGTGGCTAGATGAGGCATTGCAGAGGTGGAGGAAAATGAATCTCTTGATACACAGGGCATGTGAATGGAATGGGAGATGATCGAAACATGGTTGAATTTGAGTGGATGGGTATCCATTTGGGCGAACAAGCATAGGTCAGATGGACAATGGGTATGTGGCCAATCATAAATGGCCAACAAGTCATTTAGAGTGTGAGAGTGTAGGATGAAGGACGTCTGAAGTGTACCTCTAGTCGATGTGTGCACTGGTGATTGGAAGGTAGACGAGAAAGATATGACCTGTAACGGTTAGATGGATGGGACATGTTGATGGGGTCGTGAAGTGGAACTTGCAGAGAGTGGTGGTGAATTGTAACACTGATAGGTGGTAAACGTTTTGAGAGGGGGTGTTTGCATGCAATGAGGTGACCCTGCATTGCGATGGGGCCCACCTGGATTTGTTTCATTTCGGACCACCCCCTTCAGTTAAAGGAAGGAAGGACGTCTGAAGTGTACCTCTAGTCGAAGGTGTGCAATCGGTGATTGGAAGGTAGACGAAAGATATGACCTGGAACGGTTAGATGGATGGGACATGTTGATGGGGTCGTGAAGTGGAACTTGCAGAGAGTGGTGGTGAATTGTAACACCGGATAGGTGGTAAACGCTTTGAGAGGGGTACTAGATGCAATGAGGTGACCCCGCATTGCGATGGGGCCCAATTCGATTTGTTTCATTTCGACCAACTCTCGCTAAAGGAAGAACAAATTGGGGAGGTCCCAGATTCTTTTTGTCGACCGGCCGATCCTGGAAGTGCCGATCAACCATTGATATGGGTATGTTGTTTAACATCACAGCCCTCCCCTTAAAACATAATGGTCTAAAAGCAATGGTCGGGGGGGGTGCGGGGGGGTCCGAAATATTTTTAGAGCTGTAGATCTGGGCGCTCACCGCTCAGTCATAGATCTAGGCCCGATCTTTAATTTTTCAGGGCACGATTTAACATATGGCGTGAGACTTAGGATTAATTACTTTTTATGGGTTTTGCGCACTGCTTCTTCTGCTCTTTATCACCATGGGGTTAGAAAAACACTTCATCATCCAAAATCTTGCATTTTTCATCAGTCATCATACATATTTCTTAAAAAGAAGCTGTTTAACCTATGTCCTAACCTACATAATTTGCACCTTTAGCCCATCTTAGACTATTGGACTAAGAAAATACTCTACCTAGGGGCTATTTGACCAAGATTAGGCTATTTGGTCAAATTTATTCACTAACTAACCTATCATCTTGACTAAGATTAGACAGTTTAGTCAAGCTTATTCAGTAAGCCTATCAACATCAATTTAAAAGGACTTGGCCATGCTTAGACTGTATGGATCAAGCCATTATTATTGCATGGGGCTTTATTTAATTTTTTTATGCCCTTTTTATTATTTTCTCATTTTCTTTTCTTTTTTCTTTCTTTTTCATGATGTAGTAATCTCTGCAAATCAAAAACACTGAAGGGAACAAAAATACAATCAACAGTTGATCCTATAAATTATAGGGTTATAACAACGGCTCCACCTGGGGATGGTATCCTCCTTGCGAGATGCCAAGAAACCTGTTTCTTGTGGTCTTGAAAAACTTCCTCTAGAGTTTATTTGCTATCTGACTTTCTTTATTCCGGAAAAGTTGATGACATCTTCAGTGTCTTAGGGCCTTCTCTGTGGGCTTCAAACATCTGAAAAAAAAAAAACCTACACCTAAAAGACTTGTAAAAGAAATGATATATACAATGGAATGGAATGGTGATCTCGCTACTAAGGTGGCAAGTAATGCTTCAACATCCTTCCATTTATGGGTCCCCCTGGCAGGTCTGATCCGTCACGATTAGCAAGTAGAAAAGCATTATTTCCTCTGAAGTCCTGAATGGTGTAAGGACCCTTCCACAAGCTATTGAACTTTCCATTTTTACCTTTATCTTCATTTTTGGAGTCCCACCTCAAAACTACATCACCCAATTCAAAGTTATCCTCGTTGGTTCTCATGTCATAAATCTTTTTAATATTTTCCTGGATCACTTGAGTTTTGTTGTAAACTTCTTCTCTAGATTGCATTAGGTGGATCATTTGATTTATTCTTCGCTGGGCATCATTTGGTTCTTCTTGTGTTTCCTGTAATAGTTTCATGACTGAAACTCCTAATGAAAGGGGAAAAACTACCTCAATTCCATACACCAATTGGTATGGAGACATACCAATCGATCTTTTGGTGATAATTCTGTCATCCTAGAGTGAGAAAACCAACTTCTTATGCCACAATTTCTTGTTTTCCTGCAGTTTCTTTCTGAGGATGTTCACCAGAATTTTGTTAGAAGACTCAGCTAGCCCATTTCCCTGTGGATAATAAGTCGTCGAATGTCCCAAAGTAATATGATATTGATTACAAAAATCTATGATCCTTTTGGATCTGAAAGACGCTGCATTATCAGTTATAATTTTTGTAGGGCATCCAAAACGAGACAAAATATTAGTTTCTAAAAACTTGATGATGACAGAGTCAGTAGCTTGCCTGCATAGTACAGGCTCGATCCACTTGGTGAAGTAGTCTGTGGCTGTGAGGATCCATTTATGATGGCCTGAAGAGGGAGGATGTATTTCACCAATGAAGTCTAGCCCCCATTGTTGGAAAGGAGATTCAACATAGATGGGTTTCATTGGGAGTGGCATAAGCTTCCTTTTCCCTTCAAAAATATGACACTAGTGGCAAGAAGTAACCTTCTGGTGAATGTCAGCAAACATAATAGGCTAGTAAAAGCCAACTCTTAGAATCTTGTTAGCCGTGGTCTTCCAACTCAGGTGCCCACCACAGTCTCCTGCATGGAAATCTTGAAGAACTTTGTCATATTCATCTTTTAACAAGCAATTAAGCAAGATACCACCAAGATCTTTCCAATAGAGATTGCCTTCCAGAATACAAAATTTCAATGCTTTCAATTTAATAAGTCTAGATTTGATCTTAGTCAAACCTGGAGGAGCCTGTAAATTGTGGAGTACGAAAATGAGGTTTGCATACCAAGGGGAATTTAAGAATGCCTCTTTTATATTTGGAGTCTCCTGCTCTTCCGGTCCGTCTACTGCAGCCAAAAAGTTAATATCTAAAGCATGGAAATTAGACTCAGCCATCAGTTTGGCCAAACCTTGTCCTTTGATCAGTTTAGTAGGTTTTATCTCAATGTCGTATTCCAGAATGACCATAATCCATTTTCCTCTCCTGCCATCTGGATTATCCTAGGTTAGAATATCTTTAACCACTGTGTTTGGGACATATGCAATTGTGTGAGAATGGAGAATATAGACCCTAAAATATTTTATAGACTTTACCAGGGTGAAGGCTTGTTTATCCATAATGTTATAATTCAATGCTGCGTCTCTTAAATCATTGCTGAAAAAGGCTATGGGTTTCTTGTACCCTTCACTATTTTTCTGCAACAATACTGCTGCTATAGTGTGCTTAGATGCGAAAGAGAAAAGATAAAAGTCTTTGGTATAGTCTAGGATAATAAGAACTGAAGCTTGGGTGAGAGCATGTTTCACTTGCTCAAATGAGTGTTTAGACTCAGCGTTCCATTTGATTTTTGTGTCCATTTTCAACATATTGGTAATATTCTTGAGAAGCTCGGCCAAGTTTGGTATGAATCTTCTAAGGAAATTTATTTTGCCAATGAAAGATTGCAGTTCTTTGATGTTCCTAGGGTGTTCCACCTTATGGATAGCTTCTATCCTACTAGGATATATTTTAATTCCATCTTTCAAGATTATGTGTCCCATTAGTTTACCTTCCTCTAACTCGCAAAGGCTTTTCTTAGGATTTAATGAAATCCCAAATTTTCTGCACTTCTCAAACACACGTATGAGGTGGAGCAGATGTTCTTCATTGGATTTGGATTAAACAGTTACATCATCTAGATAAATGACTATAAATTTCCCAGTCTCATCCATAAAGGTAATATCCATTTCTCTTTGGAAAGTAGCTCTAGTGTTCATTAGACCGAAAGACATCTTCACATACATGAAGGTACCCCAGGGTGTGGTAAAAGCTGTCTTCTCTTGATCTTCTGGGTGGACCAGGACTTGGTTGTAACCAGAGAAACCATCCAGTAAGGAGATCCTACTAGATCTGACCACCCTTTGTAAAATATGGTCCATTTTGGGTAAAGGGTAATTGTCTTTGAGGGAGACTTTGTTCAGATTTCTGAAATCTATACAGAGCCTGATCTTGCCAGTTTTCTTCCTGGTTGGAAGTAGATTATAAAACCATTTGGAAAACCTCAAGGGGACTATAATCTTGGCATCATACATCTTCTTGATTTCTTTCTCTATCAAAGGGAAGCAACTTGGGATTAATTCTCCTAAGTTTCTGTCTGAAAGGTTTATGTTCTTCTCTTATGGGAATCCGGTGCTGTATGATGCTTGTGTCATAGGATTTTAAGTCCTCATAGCCCCAGGTGAAAACATCTATATATTCCTTAAAAAGTTCAATGTATTTGATTTTTTTCTCTGGTGGAAATGATTTAGATAGTTTTATCATTTTGGGGTTTTCTTCTATTCCTATGTTACAGTATTCAACCTCTTTACCACTAGCTTCAATTTTCGGTTTTTTGCCTACATCGTTAAAATCAAACAAGTCTTCCAACGGAACTAAACCTCTAGGTAACACATTATTTTTCAACTACAGGATATCAGAATCTACATCATTTTCAATGATTTCTTCAACATCTATTGTATTTACACTACCATTCTCAAAAACATATTTATTTACAACTTCTTCATCCTGTTCTAAATCTATGTTCGTACATTCAAAATCATTTTTACATTGCGGGAAATATTCAATTTGATCGTCATTTCCAAATACCTGCCAATATATGATGTTGTCAGGAATGGATATGATGTTGTCAGGAATGGTGGGTCTGCACTTCACCTCCACAGTGTACTTGCGAGTCGTACGAAAAGGGATTTTACAGGTAGCTGCTGACGTGGCCAGTCCGTTTGTGAGTATATTTTGTCCTCTAGGCATCACCTGCAAATCAACCTCAGTAAAGCATTGGAGAGCATCTAAAACAACGTTTCTATAGGCTCTAAGTATGGGATGTTTTGCTGCATACTCACCTTTGATTTGCTTGATAATTAATTCAGAATCACCCCTTACCATTATCTTCTTAGCACCAACTTTTTCAATAATTTTAGGCCGAGCATTAAAGCCTCATACTCGGCTATGTTGTTAGTACATTGAAAGTTCAATTTATAGGAATGATTCTCAGAGTACTTTGATCTGTGGTTATGCATCCACACTCTAGCTCCAACTCCTTCTTTACTCACAACACCATCGAAGTTCATGCTCCAGAAGTCTGCTGGCAGTTCCTCAGTTTCTTCAACCATGGGGTTTCTTACTTCGGCAATAGCTTTATCATCCTTTGGATCAGGTGCATCATCTTCCAATTGTGCAATTTGTTCTTCAATATCACCATCATTATATAGAATAAAATAATCCAGGTCAGAGTGTGCGGAATATATTGGGTAATTGTGTGGATTTTCCTGACTACTGACCATATACTTCATCATTGTTTCTTTGTAAATTCTTCTCTGTTGACCAAAAACTGGAATGGTGGCATAGGACATATCTAGCTGCAGGGTTCCTCTCAATTTATCTCCCCAAGACCTTGATAAAAACATACCATACTTGGGGGGAATGTCTGCTACGATGATGTCCATCACCAAACTTTTTGCCAGGATTTTAGCCAAGGTGATGCATAAGTCTTTAATCAGGCCTATACATTTGACCTTGCTGGAGTCAAAAGAATGAAAATATTTGTCTGGTCTGGTGACCTCAAGTCCCAAATTTTCCATCACGTCTTTGGGCATTAGGTTGTGAGAAGAACCCGAATCCAACATAGCGTTGTGCAATATCAGATCATGGATATTTAGGCTGATGTATAAAGGGGCCACAACACCATTATCAGTTTGACCGTCAACTTCAGGACCAAAAAGGAGCTCAGGTCGGTCATCAACAAGGTTTACTGTGTCACAGTGGAGTACAAATCCAACACTCAAGGCTTTTGTACCTATATCGGGTTCAAGGCTTAAAGCTTTTATCACCTGAGACCTATAAGCATTCTTATTCATCAGCTCAGATAAGGGAATAGGAATCTTCAATTTTTCTAGTTCCCTTCGAGGCTGAAAGGAACGATGGTTTTGTTTAAACTCTGTACTTCTGATTTATCGATAGAAACTCTATGGACATGCACACTTGTTTGAATGGTTGATAAAACTTCTATTTGACTTGTTTTCTTAAGAATTTCTAGAGTTTTTTGCGGAAGAGATTCAACATCATTCTGCCCAGGGACTTTCTTGGGAAGGTTTTTTGAGGTTTTCTTGGTTTCAACAACCTTCTTTGGAGAATTCTCATTAGTCTTCTTACTCCTCAGTTTATATTTCCTATGAACCTCCATTATAGCATTCTCAAAGGCCTGCTATTTTATTTTCTCAGCTTCCTCATTCACCTCTGTTTGCGAAAGGAGAAAGATTTCATGTTCTTCCTGGGTGAGGAAAATGGAATCATGATCATGATCATGATCACCCATTAGATTTATATGAGCATCATCAAACTCCTCAATAAATTCCTCCCCATCATCGACATAGTTTCCTGGAGAGGTGGTCAAATCTACTGATCAGGTCCCCGTTGTTCCCATTGATCCCTAGGATCTCTTTGTCTAATTTAGGGTGGATTTCTGCTAAAGTTAGGGTTTCTAATTTGAGGGGCAGCTTGGTTCTACCTAGGTGGGTTCCTGTCAGTTATGGTGAGTCTCTCCATAATTTTCTCCATAGATCTAGCTAGAGATTCTAATTTGGCATCAGATGCGGAAGTAGAAGGTTCTTCCTTGATGGTGACCCTCTTTTCTTTTCTTTGCCTGGCCCTTTTGGCCAAAAGATTTTCTTCTACACTGACTATTTTTTTTTCCATGTCTTCCAGAGTTGCTGCATTTCTTTACCTTAATTGATACGACATGTCAGCGTCAAAACCATCAGGGAAATTTATTAATGCCAAACCTTGTGGTGGTTTAATTTCAGTCGGGATAACATTGTATAGATTGTTGAAACAAGTGCAGTAATCTTGCACTGTCTCTCCTTGGTTCCTTTTGATGTTCTCATACTCCGACATAATTTGGAGAGGTTTTTTCTTTACCTCCCACGGGTCTAGGAAAGTCTGATGGAAAACAATAATGTCAGTAATGGTAGTAGCACGTAAAGTTTTGAACCACTTTTTCACATCTCTAGTTAGGCTTTGTGTGAATAATCTCATCTGCATATCAACTTCGTCTACTTCTTGCAGGTCAAAGTAATCATTCATTTTGTCAACATGTTGTTGCACATTCAAGGGGCCGGTACTATCGAACCGTGGAAGTCTAGTTTTATAATCTTGGGGCATGTCATGTAAAGGAGCAACCAATACCAACTAAGCATATATTGCCGCCATGATTGGTGGAGGAGGTTGAACAACAACTTGTGTGACAGGAGAGGAAATGCCTGAAGATATAGAGGATGAAGGGCTTGGAGGAATGGAATGACCTGGTGTTATTTTAGCAGAAACTGCAACGATGGTTAAAACAGGAAGTTCAACGGACTGCTGAAGATGGAGCTTGTCTAAGGCTTGACCAAGATTTACAACTAGGTCTTCGAGCTTATCAGTCCTGGAGTGAAAATGTTGCTCAACTTCAGCTCTAGGAGAAAGTATCTCAAGAGTCCTGGGCTAAAAAACAGTTTGGTCTAAGACCGTTTCATTGACAAAACTGTCAGATTTTGTCCTGAAAAGACTTATTCGAAAGGGTATCTCAGACTCAAGGTCTGGAAAAACAACTAACTTTTCTAGGATGGAAAAAGACCTCGGAAGTGGGTTGTTACTCCTTGAAATTTCTACAGTGCTTTTCTTCCTGAGTAGTCTTTCGGGATTATCTATTACTTTTGCAGGTTTTGGGTCAGGATGAGATTTGGTAGAAATTCTTTTGGGAGCCAGAACTGTTGATTTTATTCTACCTTTGGAGATTTTGGTTATTTATGCACAAACTTTAATAACCTCTAAACATTATTCCTAGGTAAAGATTAGGGTTTGTGTTTTTTCCAGAAATAAAGTCGTCTTTGTTCTAGGGGAAAGAAAACAAAGGGTGGAAAGTTTGTTTCAGTTCTTCCCCAGTACGGTCGCCATTTATGTTATCACTCTGTAAATTCCTAGAGGTTGTTATGAGGTAGGAAGAAAATTATCAAAGGTAACCTTAACCAACTGCTTCAAAACTGGAAGCTATCCCTACCAATTTCAGAGAGAGATCTCTCCGTGAGTTCTAGATTTGTTTGAGTGTTCAAATATTTTAGGCTAGTTAGAAAGAATATAACCAAGTTGTTTGTATTGTTTTTGAATGAAGTGGCTGAATATCAATTACGCTTCCATTGGGCTATGGGGTCTGTTTTTAAAAGATAGAAGTTAAAGACAATGTTACAAGACTCGTTTCATAGGGAGAGATAGTGCTAATGATGGATTCTTTAGAAATAAAAATGGTGTATTGCTGAAAAGGTGAGATATCAGTTAAAACAAAAAAGAATTTAATAATTTCTTTGTTATAACATCAGAGGAAAAACATTTAAATCTGTAAAAGATTAAGAACAGAGTACACAATGGTAAATTATGAAACTTTAACTTCTTTTAAAGATTAGATTTTAGAAAGGCAATATGATAACTGAGAAAGAAAAAACTTGTACGCAGACAGAGGGAACTTCACCAACAATGGACACGCATGAATCCTGTGAAACTTCTCTTTGTATTACTGGAATAACTTTTTGATAAAAATTATAGCAACTAGAGCTTGCTCGGGCGTAAAGATCAACAACCCTCGATACTTCTAAGTTGGAAATATTTATAATAAAAGTTACAACAACACTGTCATTAATGATCAGGACGTGATGGAGTATGAGTCTAACTAACTAATCTAACAAGATGCAGAAATGTAGTAACTGATGATGATGTGTTGAAACTCTCACACTGATTTAGGGGAAGATCGTTGTTGAGTCATTCAGATGACTTCAATTGTGCTAGACACTGAGCTGGACACTGAGATGGATGATGCTTTACCTTTACTCAATCAAATCGCACAACTCATCCCATCTCTGTGTTCTTGGGATGGTAACTTTCAACAACCGATGGTAAACTTCATCCATCTTGGTGTATTTAGAAAAAGTCAGCTTGATGATGAAGACATACTTGATCTCGTTCTGAATGTTGAGGTCATGCTGCAGAGTCTCCAAGAATGATTTGCCTGTGATGCTGCCCTGTATCCCTACAAACTTGGAATTGTCTTTGGCTACAATGGCGATCCTTTGCTTGTAATCAGACAAAGTCATTAGTTTATCATTTAGGACACGTAGATCATGAAGACCCTTTTTCTGTAAGGCTTCAATATTGCTAAAAAATCTTTGAACTCCAATGTCCATGTTCTGAGCCTTTTCCTCCAACTGTAATATCAATCCCCTTTTAGTCAATACTCTTTTTACCTCGAGGATAGTCTATCTTCCGTCTTCGAATTTCAATTCTTCCAGCTCTTCTTTGGTTTTGGAGTTCAGAAACTTGATGATGTTGTTGGCCACTAAGGGCATGTCACCCAGCTCTGTTCTTATCCTGTCAATGGCTTGCGTACTCTTTAATACCAAATCATGTTTCTCGAACATGATTTGCACCATGGGCCAAATTTCATTTATGGATTTTGCAATATCTGTCCATATGTTTTCCTTAGCCTCTGCTAATGTCTTGCCTGCCACTGTTTGTTTATGGAGCTGTTGTATTTCCTTCTTAAGCTTCTTTGCTGTCTGTCTCTCAACATTATATATTGTTTGGAAAGAGGATTTGATTTCCTAGAGATTTTCGACCTCCCTTTTCAACCTATTAATCTCTGTCTCTTGCAAATTCATTTCCTCCATGGACTTTGCTAGTTCCACAGTTTTTTCCAGTGCTATCAATGGGGTTGCTGATGGAATTTCTATAGTAGTGGTTGTTGGAACTGCTCCTGTACTTACTTATGCAATTGGAACTGCACTCAATGGAATGACTTCCATTGGTGTCATTTGTTCCTTTGATTTCAATAATTTTTCCAACTCTATCTCCATTTCTCTAAGCTGTGCGTTCTGTTGCATGATAAGCTTCAACAATTCTTCTTTCTCGTTTTTTGCTTTAGCTACCTCTTTAGCTTGTGAATCCTCTGTTGGTGGAAATTTGAATTGTTTTCTCAAATATGAAATGTCAGCATTCTTTTTCTTCAACATTTCCTCTACTGCTTTAACATTTGAGATCATACCCAATCTTGAGCACCAACTCCTCTAAGGATTTTATTCTATTATCCTTTGCAAAAGAGGATATATTTTCCAACTTAAATTGGGTCTGGACATTACTTAAATATACCTATAACTTAGCTGTGGTAGAGGAAGCATGTGCTAATGTGGAGAAGACCATTTCTCCAGTTTGTCTGTGCAAATCCATCTGGTCAGCTGTATGGACTTGTTTAGTGTCAAAAACAATAGTTGACCTCTTGTAGTCAGTGATCTCTTTGGGGTGAGGCACCTGTGCTTGCAGGAATGCCAGATGAATTCTTCCTTTCTCTGTATCAAAGGATGCCAATAGTCTGTGTTGTGTTGTGGAGGTTTGCTTCCAGAACTGGGAGTAGGTGCTATTAGTCAGCATCTGGTTCTTCTTTTTAATCATATCATATTTCTCAAAGATGCTTACAGGTGCAGATCCTTGTGGAGTTTGGGTGGTCACAACTATTTCTGTCTGCTTCTTTGAAAAGGAAGTTGACACCACCTGCTGTCTTCTCTTAATGACTGTGGCAGAGTAGGGCTCTTCCTCACCAGACATGTGAGTAGCATAAGTGGTTTTGGGTTTCTTGCTGTATACCCAAAATTCTTCTGCAGATACTGGAGTATTTACTTCCCATTCTGTCTGGTTCACATATTTTTCGATTTCTATCTTGAGGGTGTGGGCATAGGGTGAAATTTTGTTCTTAGACCTCATCTCTGCAATGATTCCACTGGGGTCATATCTCCAAATAAAACTAGTGCTGAATTTCATCTCCTTCAATAATTTGTCTACCTCTTCCCCAACAGTTCGACTGTTGCAGATAAATGGGCCTATTTGTCCTTTGATCCTCATCTGTTGTTTTTTATTCAGAGACACAAAATGGATGTCATCTGAGTTTATTATCTGACGAGTATATTCCATTGTGAATATTTGAACATGAACATACTTAGCAAACTTTTATGGAGCTAGTTCGCACCCATACACTCTGATTTCTGTGTGATTCTGGTACAGAAACCAATCTCTAGTCTTTGCTAGATCTGAAAGGTGCATAAGTCTTTGAATTTCTTCATTTATTCTCAGCTCAAGTCTTCCACTAAGCATGCCTACAACTAGATGATAAAACAATTCAATGAATTGTTTAAAAGTGAACTCAGTGGAGTTTCTCCTGAGCAACGACATCCATAATGTGACTACTTGAGGTTTTCCTTCCTTGTCCATCTTCTGCGTTGAGAAAGAGAACCTATCCGCCTGAAAAAAGATGAACATGTATGCCTTGATGGATGAGTACCGGAACATGCCCTCTATGGCGAACTGTGAAAACTGCTCTTGAATGTTCTCCGCTAGGAAAGTGTTGTAGTAGAACTGAGTGGTGGATTTTTCCTCGCTAGAGAAAATGGACAGAAAACCCAATATAGGCTCATCCACCCATGCGTATGAAAAATAACCAAGCAGACAAAAAAGTGATGAAATGACTTAGTTTCCCTTTTCTGAGAACAGGGAAGAAGGATAGGGGGGATTTGATTTGGGGAAATGAGCATCATGTGGGAGGAAAAATTCAAATATCTGCGCTCTTTGAGGAAAAGATAATTTCTGGTATAACTATGTTATGATTTCGAGATTGAAAGGGGAGGCAGATTCATTTATGTGTATCTGCATCATCTGATCAATGGCCTCTGGCATGATGAAGAACATAGTTTCTCCTGATGACGAGACTATGGATCTCTGGTCGGGAAGGTAATGAGCCTGGCATTTGAGGGAAAATTCAGGGAAATGATGGACCTAGGGGAAAAGATATAAAGGAAGATTAGACTCCCAGATCCCGATTTCATCACTCTGATCTAAGAAAGTGTCTTTGAGACATGAATGAAAATCGGCGAAGTCAACTTCGCACCTTGTGTCTGATATCAGATGATCTTTGTCGGCCAATGGGATATTGTCAAGGACGACAGGAGGTGGGAGGAAAGGATTTTCCCCGGCTTTTGTTTTCTTGGATTTTGGTGCCATTGCTGTGAAGAGTACCTGGAATTCAAAAAAAATGTTAGTGGTAATGGCTGTGGCTAGATGAGGCATTACAGGGGTGGAGGAAAATGAATCTCTTGATACGCAGGGAATGTGAATTAAATGGGAGATGACCGAAATGGGGTTGAATTTGAGTGGACGGGTATCCGTTTGGGCGAACAAGGACAATTCAGATGGACAACAACTATATGGCTAGTCATAAATGGCCAACGGGTCATTTAGAGCATGAGAGTGAAGGATGAACGACGTTTGAAGTGTACCTTTGGTCGACGTGTGCACTGGTGATTGGAAGGTGAACGAGAAAGATATGACCTATAATGGTTAGATGGATTGGACATGCTGACGGGGTCATGATGTGGAACTTGCAGAGGGTGGTGGTGAATTGTAACACCGATAGGTGGTAAACGTTTGGAGAGGGGGATTTTGGATGCAATGAGGTGACTTCGTGTTGCGNAACGATCCGGGGGTGGGTCCAAAATCTTTTCAGAGCCATAGATCTGGGTGCTCACCGCTTAGTCATAGATCTAGGCCCGATCTTTAATTTTCCATGGAATGATTCAACATAGGGCATGAGACTTAGGCTTAATGACTTTTTATGGGTTTTGCACACTGCTTCTTCTTCTCTTTATCAGAATGGGGTTAGAAAAACACTTCATCATCCAAAATCTTGCATTTTTCATCAATCATCATACATATTTCTTGAAAAGAAGCTATTTAACCTATGTCCTAACCTACATCATTTTCACCTTTAGCCCAACTTAGACTGTTGGACTAAGAAAATACTCTACGTAGGGGCTATTTTACCAAGATTAGGCTGTTTGGTCAAATTTATTCACTAACTAACCTATCATCTTGACTAAGATTAGACAGTTTAGTCAAGCTTATTCACTGAGCTTGTCAACATCAATTTAAAAGGAATTGGCCATGCTAAGACTATATGGATCAAGCCATTGTTATTGCATGAGGCTTTATTTAATTTCTTTTATGTCCTCTTTTATTATTTTCTCATTTTCGTTTCTTTTTTCTTTTTTCTTTCTTTTTCAGGATGTAGTAATCTCTGCAAATCAAAAACACCGAAGGGAACAAAAATAAAATCAACAATTGATCCTATAAATTATAGGGTTATAACAATTGTCACTTATGATGATCAATTATTAATAGAAATACTCCTTTCCCGTCCTATTGATATCTTGAAAATATATAATTATTATCCATGGGTGTGTTTGTAATGTTTATTAATGGATTATGCTATCTGATGTGTAACCCCTTTTATATTATCACTGTATACTTGCTCTGCTTGTTTGTTGAGAACTTCTTGCAGGTATAAAGCTTTGGAAAGTGATCAATGGTGGAACATCATCAAACGTTGGATCGAGGTAGGCCTCTTTATTATATTGCACATTAGTTTATATAGAATATGTTGGAATTGAGTTGATTTCTGCAGTCATACCTGTCTGATGTGGTTTACCCTTGGCCATAGAGAGTTTTTCCCTTGTAACACCGTGATAGGATAAAAATGTGCCATGTTCCACACCACCAAATTTATCCACCAACTAGGTGAACACCACCTATTCTAAGGAAATTAACCTTAATTCCCCACATGACAATACTCTCAACCCACAATAAAACTAGGGAAGCCAATGCTTCCATCCAACAAGATTGTTGCTCCTATGAATTCAAGGATTCAAGCTCTTAAGTTTAGATCACAAACTCCAAGATCATACCTCCCTTAATGTTAGGAGGAATACCAAGTCAAATGCTAGTATCACTCCATCAAAATCCACAATTTCAACCCACCCATCTCACAAAAGTTTCACCATTATCGATGCCATTTTCACTAAGTGCTCTTTTTTTCCAAGGAAAACCTTGTGGAGAAACTCTTGGGAATTTTCTCGCATTTGCGGACGGTACTCAAACCAAATCCATCAACATTGATTATGGTGCTTGGTCCAATAAGGACGTCAAGTAAATAATGCAACCGATACATCCATCCCAAGGAATTGATCATGACACCTCTTGCATGAAGCTCAAAGCACTCATCCACTCAAGCTATGCCACTAGGTCACTAAGTGCTCATTTGTAGGAAGGGAGTAATTCTTTCAATAAGCCAATTAATTAATTATAATTTTCCATAATGAGGCACATGGGTTTCCATATGTCTCCATGAGAATAATATCCCATAATTTAAAATACTCATAAATCCATAGTATCCCATAATTTTCCCCAGATTATTTTTCAATAAGCCATGGAGTTGTCTCCATGATTTCCACTACAATAATTCGATAAATTCCATATTGATACATAAAATATTCATAAAGTATGCAATATAATCCCATAGTATCAAGTGGTGATAGTCCTAGTATAACTAAGCTATAGAAATAACTAGAGGTCAAACTATTAGGAAATAAAAAATGTGAGAGAGATAAAAAAATAAACCAGAACATAGCAGCAACAAAAGATTTTATCCTAGAAAAACCAAACTAGGAAACACTAGCTAATAGATATATTAGTTCCTTGACCAAACCCGACCAAGCCAACCAACCTCCTGGCCCCGACCAAGTGATCCTTCACCGCTCATATCTTGACACATTACAATGGAGTATCACCAGCCTTTTAAAGGCTTTCATTACATGCAATCCATGGGCTCTAAAACCAAAAGCTACCAAAACCATGTTCCCAAAACCACTACTGTTGATCTAACAATTTTGAATCTTTCACCAATTCAAGTGTAACATAACATTCCACCCTTTAAACTTGACTTGGGGTTTCCCTTGAACAAATCTGGACAAACTGGCCAAGTGAGTCTGCACCGCTCACCTCTAGGCCTAGCCCCCTCAAAGTTATCCAGGAATCCTGCATGATACCCCCTATCACCTAGGTCTATGTCTATACTTTACCGATAAGTTACCAATGGTACACATCCCTAACCAGGTCTTACATTCATATGCCCATTGACATGCAATAAATATTTTCAACTCCATTATAATAAAAAAAAATCATTGTTTCTATCTCTGCACTTATGCCACCATCCTCTCACCTTTCCATTGCATTGGCCTTCACTCCATATCCATGTGCTCTCCCATGTCACATCATCTCATTGATGCATTCTCTAGAAATGTGACCTTCTCGACCACAATTGTAACACACATTTCATCCTCCAGTGACTTCAAGGGAGCAGATCCTCCTCTCAACAAGCAATTAGGATGTCCAGAGAATTAGTCATGGCCATCAAAAACTAAAATTTTTCCTCAAAATGATAGCCAAATCCATAATCCATGATATATTGATTTCATGAAACCACAATCGACTTCAATCCATACCATGAACGAACCCATCACAACTTCCATGGAGATTTGGGTCTCCCGAGAATGTGACAATGGCTTCCCCTGGGTAATGTTCGTGAGGGTTTTGTAAAGTCAAGAATTAGATTGAACTATCGACAATGAGTCTACCCTCTATTTTGATGATGGGATATTCAATAAAACCACCCAGAAAAACCCTTCTCTTTCATGTGTCACCATCCGGACCCGAAATTGTGACTCGACCTCCACTGCATTGCAACCCATCTCACGATGTTCTCTTCAATACTATGACTTTTCGACCCATATTTCACGCTACAGTTATTTAGACATCATCACACCCATGATATAATGTTGCAAACAATGATTTCACATGTCCATTCTCTCTCCAAGAAATTTCACAAAACGATCATGCTCTTCAACAAACGAATTATCCCCGGCAAGTCCTGAAAAAAAAATTCCAAAATCCATATCTATATGGTACCATATGTATTATATAAAGTAAAAATAGAAATATTATGACAAATACCAGTGGGACAACAAAATATAGAGAATAATAACACCAAAAATGATACCTTATTGATAGAAATCCAAGTTCACTTGCCTCTTCGAAGGGGAAAACTCCAACAGAGCATGGCTCTATTACAATAATTCTCAATACAAAACTTTCCCATTCCTTCTACTCCTATTTATACTAATTCTATATTCTAAAGAACATTCTAAAGGAAGATCCTTCTAGAAGTGGAAACTTTTATTAAGTATTCTTACATTAGACTTGTTCAAATTATTATATAGGCCTTCTTTACTAACGTCGACCTTTATTACATAGAAACATTATTATTCTAACATGCGCCCCCCCCTCCCCTTGAAAAACAACCTTGTCCTCAAGGCTTGAGATTAGGAAATTGTTGAAAAATGGTAGCTAGCTTCCAGGTGACATCTTTTGGTGGTGTATTCTTCCACTGAAGTAAAAATTCCTTGATGGTGCACTGATAGATATGAAACTCGCGTTGATCCAAGATTGCTTGTGGCTAAAACCAAATCGATCCTTATTCATCCAACTCAGGGAGACTAGTTTGAGTCTAACACTTATTTCCAATCGCTTTCTTTAAGCTAGAGTCATGAAAAACATGATGGAGCTTAGAGTGACTAGGAAGAGCTAACTGGTAGGCCACAGGCCCTACTCTCTTGAGAATTTTATAAGGACCATAGAACTTGGGGGAGAGTTTCTAACAATGTTCAAGTTTGAGTGAATTTTTCTTATAAGGTTGAAGACGAATAAACACCTGGTCCCCTTCAACAAATTGATGTTCCAAATGACCTCGATATGCTTGTTGCTTCATGTGATTTTGAGCCATGACCAAATTTTCTTTGAGGGTACCAAGAATGGTCACGTAGACTGTAAGAGTGTTGTTGACCTTCTGAACCTTGGAGACACTTGGCATGCATGATAGAAATGATGGTGGATTTTTCCTGTAGACCACTTCAAAGTTGGGAGTCATGCAAGTGGTAATATGTAAGATGTGTTGTACCACCATTTAGCTCAGGGTAACCATTGATCCCATTGAGTTTTTCGGTCAGATGAAAAACATTACAAATATGTTTCCAAACACTTGTTGAAAGCTTCAATTTGTCCATTACTATGGGGATGATAGGTGGTACTGAGATGCAATTGGGTTCCTTGGAGCTTGAACAAATATTGCCAAAACTTGTTGGTGAAAGTTGGATCACGGTCGGAGACAATAGAATGAGGCATGCCATGTATTTTGAAGATATTATAAATAAAAAATTGAGCCATTGTGGATGTTATGAATGGGTGTTGAAGAGAAAAAACATGAGCATATTTGGAAATATGATCTTCTACCACCATGATGACTGACTTATTGCTTGATTTAGGTAATCCAACTTCATACAAATAGTAGGTGGAATCGAGAGTGGTTGGAGTATTCCTGGAGCTTTGATGGTTTCACCCTTATTAGGTTGACACGTATCACATTTAACCACAAAGGTGCAGATGTCCTATTTCATACCTTCCCAGAAAAAAGAACATTTGACATGTTCATAGGTTTTGGTAAAGCCTGAATGCCCAGTTGTGGGTGAAGCACGAAGCTCAGAGAGCATAGTGAATTTAAGGTTCGACTATTTTCTTAAATACATATGACCCATATAGTGAAGCTCTTCATTGTTCCAAGAGTATGCTGGAGAAGCTTGAGAATCCAGTTGCAATTGTTGGATCATGCTAGATAGTTTGGGGTCTTGCAACCATTCCTGGTGAATGACTCTAAGCCAATATGCTACAATGAAAGAGATGGAAAATAGGGACACTTATTCTTCATCTTTCCTTGAAATATCATAGACAACCATATTTTATTTTCCCTTCTTGTGAATGATCTCACAATCATATCCAAATAGTTTGGTCACTCATTTGTGTTGCTCCGGGGATGAAATTATATGTTCTAGAAAAAATTGAGGCTATGATGATAAGTTTTAATTTGGAAGCATTTCCCCAATAGATAAGGGCGCGAGAGATCCACTGCATGAAAAATAGCCAACATTTCCTTTTCATATATTGATTGGCCCAAATGTCACTTTGAAATTTGTTCACTAGCCATCTTGCATGAGGAATGCCCCAATTCCTTTTCTTGAAGTATCACATTGCAGAAAAAAAGTCTTGGTTAAGTATGGTAGTGCTAGGAAAAGATTTGTGCACATAGCCTCT
>SNQJ01S0119258.1:0-10234 GCA_010110895.2 Picea sitchensis
ATTCATTTTCCACTGGATTAGCTTATCGGTTTACTGCTGGTTTTTTGGCAGGTTTTCTCTCAGCCTGTATTTGCAGTAATTGAAGACTGGGTTCGTGGTAGATGGAAAATGAGTGGCTTTGTCCATAGGGTTTACACTATAAAGTTTCCATTTCGTGGATCGGTTCGGTTCACAATTTTTCGTCTGTTACTGAGGAGCTCACTTGTGGTGTCGACGAGTCTGATTGCAATGCTTCTGCCATTTTTCAACGCCATAATGGGGCTTATCGGTGCCATGTCATTCTGGCCACTCACGGTTTATTTTCCCGTTGAAATGTATATTGTTCAAACCAGTGTTAAAAAGTGGAGTCGAAAATGGATCTTGCTGCAGTTCCTTAGCTTAGTCTGCCTTCTTGTAACTCTGGTTGCTGCCATAGGATCAGTAGCAGGGATCACTATGGCTCTCAAGCATGCCACTGTTTTCAACATGAAATATTAGCAGATTCCACCGATTGGAATCTCTGCTGGCTTTGACTCAACATTACCCATTGCCTCGTTAGACATTGACCGCATCTTACACGATCGAAGGTTCAAGGACCGATGAGAAACACATGCATGCGGCTACATGAAATGTATGAGAAAACGAGTTGTTAACTCCAGCATCAAAGCTGTTATTTTTCTCTCGTCATTGCTATCGTTAGGTACAATGGGCATTTTTCTGAATATCATTTCCATGTTCTTGTGTTCGTGTCCTCCAGTAAGACCCGATTTTCAACGTGTTCAGAGCATTTACGATCTACGATTGTTTTTTATTAGAAGCTAGAATACATGGTACCAACTTTGCTATGAATAAAAATTTGCTTATTAAATTGGAAACCATGGACACCTGCTTATATACTATGTTCGAGAGTTGCACAATGTCTTTTATAACTGAAATAAGGTTAAGCCAAATCCAACAATTCAGAGAGCTTTAACCATGTTCATGTTCGAGACTTGCACGAAGCGTCAAAACTTTGTTAAGAATGAAAATCTCTGTACATCCTAAAATATGCATATCTCTCCACGTTGAGAGCCCTTCCCCGCAGTCTTGAATGTAACACTATCAGTTCTTTCGTGATCATGAGCACTCAGTTTTTGGTTTATTATGGGCACAATTATTGTCATTCACCAAATTATTCCTCAGTTTTTGGGTTTTATGTCAAACTAAGAACATAATGGTACTTATTCACAAAATTATTCTTATGAAAATTCGAAATTGTTTATCTTGGGGCTGTGTAGATTTTTACAGTTAGTCATAATGTAGTTAGTTATTAACTGTGTAGATTTTTACAGTTAGTCGTAATTAGTCATAATCATAGATTTTCAGTAGTCAGTCATCAACCATTTTCACTAGTTAGTCATTAACCATGAGTTTTCAGTTTTTGATTTAATATCAACCTAAGAACATAATTGTACTTATTCACAAAATTATTCTTATCTTTAAGTTTTAAAATTTGAAAATCCCAACTGTGTAGATTTTCAGAATTAATCATAATACATGAGTTTTCTGGATACATACTGTGTAGGATATTTTGAAAAGTCATAAGTTTTCTTTTGTATATATACTATGTAGATTTTCACAATTAATCATAATATATGAGTTTTCTGGATACATAGTGTGTAAGATATTTTGAAAAGCCATACGTTTTCTTCTGTATACATACTGTGTAGAAACTTTTAAAAGTAATAATGCATGAGTTTTTTTTATATATACTGAGGAAGTTTTGAAATGCCCAAAGTTGATTAGACACTCCACTCGTTAACACGAGCAAATGAAGCTTCACAGGGTTGTGTCATTTTATATTGCTGAGATGAGAACATTTCATTTAGTGGTTGTGTCTATCATAAGATATGATAAAAGTTCTTTGTAATAAATTTAACTAATGTTAGTGGTTGTGTCTATCAGTCTATCATAAGATATGATAAAGGTTTTCTGTAATACATTTAACTAATGTTATGTAGATGCTTCATAAATAACCAGTCACAAAGTTTAATAATTCATAATAATAATATGATAAAGGTTCTTTGTAATAAATTTATAATAAAGTTTATCTTTAATAAATTTAACTAATGTTATTTAGATGTTTCATAAATAACTAGTTATTAAGTTTAATAATTCATAATAATAAAAAAAATATTTAAAAATGGTATAAATGAATGTTATGTAAATGTTTAATAAATAACTAATCACTAAATTTAATAATTCATAATAATAAAACATATATTTAAAAATGGTATAAATGAACGAAAATGAAAAAATATAAATGTTATCTATAATAAATTTAACTAGTAAATTTACTTCATAAATAACAAGTCACAAAATTTAATAATTCATATAATAAAAAAATATATAAAAACAATATAAATGAATTTCAATGAAAAAATACACAAATTTTAATAATTCATAATAATAATAATAAATATATAGAAACAGTATAAATGAATGAGAATGAAAAAATACAACTAGTTAATAATTCATAATAATAAAAAATACATATATAAAAATAGAAATAGTATAAATAAATAAGAATGAAAAAATATAGCCAGTCACTGCAATCTAACAACTAATACACTTCCAAATGAAAGAGAAAGAAATTGATAAAAGTTCTCCATAATAAATTTAACTAATGTTATGTAGATGCTCCATAAGTAACAAGTCACAAAGTTTAATAATTCATAATAATATAATATATAGAAACAGTATAAAATACCACTCCAAATGAAAAAGAAAAAAATTTATAAAGATTATCTGTAATAAATTTAAATAATATTATGTAAATGTTTCATAAGTAACAAATCATAAAGTTTAATAATTTATAATAATAAGATATATATAAATTTGAAAGTAAAAAAATACAAAATTTAATAATTCATAATAACACAAAATATATATATATATATATATATATAAATATATAAATATATAAATGAAAATAAGAAAATACCCAGCCACTGCAATCCAACAACCAATACAGCCTCCAAATGAAAGAGGAAGGAGCAACGATTGGAACAAATAGAAAAGGAAAGCGGATAAGCCCTAGACATAGGATTTGATTCATTGATCCATCGATTGATGCGGCATGGTTTAATCAACACTTTCGATTGAAAGATTGGTTATCACACCAAAAACCCTGAAGAATTGGGTCAATTGATGTCCCTTTATCAAGAAGTTGTGTTTCGATTTTCATTTTTTAAATAATTTTATAGAGCAAGGTGTTGTTTTGAGTTTTTAGATGATGTATTTTTATATATATTTTAGAAAAACAATTATGGATTTTTCAAAGTTTATCTTTATAATTCATCTCTTTATGTTGTGTTACATGACTATTTTGATTTATGATTGTATCATATAAATTTTGTATTTTTGATTCACATATGTTTACCCATTAAGGAGGTTGTAATATTGTTCTCTTATGTTTGTTGTCTACGGGTAACCACTTAATGCCACCTTAGTGCTGACATGATATCTCTCGAATGTTCTTCTCTTAACTTATCCTATATGTGTGATGCAGGAGCATCGCTCCCACTCAACATCCAAGTCAACAGTCAACGCAACAACGCATGGGGGATGGAGTAGATCCCCGAGGAGAGAGGTGGAACCTTCTCATTTTGGTTTTAAATCCCAATTTAATGTAATTAATACTGTAAGGCGCGAGGAAGGAAAAGCCATTGAATTTGTGTAAGGATAGTGTAAGTCCCCTTTAATCGCTGATAGGTAGATGAATCTAGATCCGATCTGAATGAGTTGTCAATTAAAAATTCAATTTTTTAAGTGAGGAAGGCTCAAGCAGCCCCTCTTTTGTATGAGGATCAAATTAATTCTCTTTGGATAGATTAGGAGAGTTCAGGAGAGGAGGAGAGGAGAAGAACTGAGACTCTGTTGCAGTCCAGTCTTGTAAACACTATAAACATTGTAAAGGCATTCAGATTTAATAGAAAAGCATACTTTCCTGCATATGTATCTCTGTGTGTGTTATTTATGTGAATGAGCATTTGTCTTTTGAATGTTTACTAAATGTCTGTGAATTTCATGAGTGCAATTATGTTCCCTTTACAGGAATAGATAAAATTCCCTGTCTGTGTGGATTTTCGAGTGTTCTGGGCTCTCGAGGTTGTGTAACGAATGCACATAAGAGTTATTGGAGAACTCTGAAAAGCCAACATAAGGAGTGAGCAAGAAATCAATTTCGAGTTCAGGATGAGCGTGCCAAGTGGGCACACCGGAACTGGTTAAGATCAGATTGGATAGTGCAAGTCTACACAAAGTAAGCGCAAGGACTGCACAGATGATTCTTTAAAGTCCAAGACTCAGGAGAGCGAGTGCAAGGGGTGTACGAATCCAATACTTCGTCAAAGTGCTGGTAAAAGCTCAACAGGAAGAGAAAAATGTGCTAGGAGGGTGTTGAAGGAACACTTTAAAAGTGTTCATGAGCTTAGGAGGGAGGCACAGTATTAATGCACAGAGCAGAAGTCAGGGAAGGACTCTATAGAAGTTGAGAAGGGCCAAACCCCTTTAAATTTTAGAGAAATTACAAGATGAGGATGGACAATAACCCAGCGTAAGGAGTGCGCAGGAGAACTTATTATAAGTTCCAAGCTCAAGAGGGATAATGTTTCATAGAATGCAAGAAAAGTCCAAGGAGTCGACCTTGCAAGAGAAGATGAAGGCCGCAACCTTTAAAACTTGAAAAATCCCCTATTGAAGGGAAGGCAGAGCTACAAAGGAGGAGGAAGCTACAACAATTGTTGGATTGGCTGTGGAAATAGATTTGGGCTATCAGATCTTGCAAGCAGGAATCCCAGAGAACATAGGAGAAGCGCGGGAAAAGGAGATCAGATCTCAGCCGTTGGATCTTAGCGCAAGAAAACGTGAATCGTAGATCTCACGATTCGACGATTCATAACTATGGGAAAGATTGGTCCTTGTGTTGTTTGGAGGAGAAAACCCCAAATCCCGGAGTCCCGAATTAACATCAGCCGTAGATCAAGTGTCACAACGTGGGCCGTTAGATCTCTGAGCCTTCGGTGGTTCGACAATTTGACTATCTCGTGAGTTGGTCGTTGTTATTTGGAGCAGAGTAATCTCGAAGCTCCAAAGTTTGAAGTAAATACTAGTCGTTGATCATAGGAGAACGATAATCGTTAGATCCCCGAGCCTTTGACGGTTCGGTGATTCGACTGTTCGGGTAAGTTTCGATGATTTTTTTTGGAGCGCGGAAACTCTGAAGCCGGGAGTCCCGGATTAGATCTCGGTCGTAGATTGTGGAGGGAGGATAATCCCTGTCAACCATTAGAGCTAGCATTTAAAAGGATGGGAGAGTGGAAGGATAGGGTAAAACCTACACCCGCTGGTCAACATTGCTTTATGATTGGATTCAGTTGGTAACCACTCCGGGTGGTTTGAGTGTGAATTTTGGTGAATCCTTTGGAGCGTTGAAGTCCTGAAGCTACAAATAGTTCCTTTCAGCTAAGTTCTTGGTTCTATCTCGAGGTCATATGTCGATTCTATTGGGAAAAAAAAGGATAACGCATGTGTTTTAAGTCAAAGGAGAAAGGGGGATAGTATAAGCTCCAAGTAGGTTTTGTGGGGCCTACAAGCCAAGAAAAAAAGGGCCCGTGTGTGAAATCCATGGGTTCTACAAGGACCCAAGAGCCAACTTGGCTCCTGTGAATGATCCTAGACTGGGAGGTCGCAACACGTTTGCATTAGGTGGTATCAGAGCGAGATTTTTTCTACAGAGAGCAGGCACAGGAAGTAGAAGACAGAGCATGAGAGATATACATGAATATTGTTTGCAGGTGTGCAATGGACAATAGACAGCCAAGTGGGTTGAAAGAAGGAAATAACTAGTTGCATTCTTGGAACAGAAAAGAGCCCGTGGAGCTCTTAAAGTGAGCAGATAGAGTACACCAACAAAATAGCAAGGAGTGCTTAGGTCAAGGAGCGAGATCAAGGTGTGTACCTACACTCAACAGGAGAGTAAAATATTACAGGAGGTTCCATCATGTGAACCCATAGCCTAAGAAAGGAGAAGCTTAGCAGAGGTTGATTGTAGCTCAGAGAGGAAAGGAGAGAGGGTGCCATGGAAGAAAATTAGAAGAATATGAATTAAGAGGAGATGGATAAAGGGCTCAAGGATATCAAAGAGGAGTTCAACAGATTGATGTTGCAATGGCAGAGAATGTAACAAGAAGAGAAAGAGAGCTGGAGATATGAATGGCCCATAAAAAAGAGGGTGAAGTGGCCTATCCAACAATTGATTGTCAGGAGGAAAAAAAAGGTGTTGAGGAGGTGGATGAGGCAAGTAGAAAGTCTCAATGACTCACAGGAGAAGATGTTTTACATCTATAAACCAGAGAAAGGAGAAAGAATTGATGGATATGGTGAAGAGAGATCAACTAAACATCTCATAAACTTCTAGGAGTGCAGAAAGGAGAAGTCATATTTCTAGGAGGGCAATGAGAAGATGAGACTATATGAGAGTATCAGGAACTTAGAGGAGAGTTCAATTCAACAAAGAGTGTTGAGAGAAAAGGAGAGAGAGGTAGGAGAGAATCCTCATGATATTGAGCATGAAGATTCATGTGGGGTCACAAGCCGCATGAATGAAGATGATGAGAAGTTGAATACTTCAACTCTCAAGGAGGAGGATCAAAGGTGCATTCTGATCATTGGGGGGATTAACATATCTCTACCAAGAATCCCAATAGAGGCCAGTGCATGTATTGCACATGAGGAGGTGATGCAGGTGGCATCCAAAGAAGCTGCCATTGGGCCAAATGTTTTAAAAACTAACAATTTATGTTGTATGCAGGTGCATAAGAAGGACGACATCCAACTAAGATTGTCAAGGAAAAGGAGAAGGAGCAGACACTGAAATCTGCTCAAGAGATGAAAGAGAAGGAATAAGGAGAGACATATTCCCAAAATTTGAAGGGAACAAAAGACCATAACCATGTTCTGATGGTAGGGGAGATAAGAGTATATCTTGGAAAGGGCCCAGGAGGAAAGGCCAATGAAGACGCTGCTTGTAAGGAGGTTGAAAGACAACCCACAAAGCCCGTCATTTCATAATACAGGAGGAGGAGAGAAGAAGAGAATTCAGTGGAAATGCTCATATATTGCAACAAGGGAAAAGAACAAAGGATAACTGCAGAATTGGAATCTGCAGTAGAAGAGGAAGCATACAACATGGATTTTTTTTATCTCTGCAAGGAACTTGAATCTCTGGAAAAAAGAATAATGAACCAGAGGAGGCTCATCCAACAATTCAAGTTAGAATTTGATGAAGAAGAGGGGATGCAAGAAAAATAGAGTAGACTGTAGGAGAGGAGACACCCCATGGATAAGTTGGACATGGAGATTGAAGAGATAAGGAAGTTGATGCTGAGGTCAACAAAGGAGACAGTTAGAAACATATGGAGGTGGACAAGAGGAGATTGAAGTGTCAAGATTAATGGGGCCCTGCAACATAATATTTGGAAACTAGGAGGAGAGCTTGCAGTAGTAGCAGGACAACAACAACAACAAGAAAAGAGAAGAGGAGCAAACGAGGAGATCCAGAATGAAGTTTTGAATCTAGGAGGATATCAACAACAGTAGCAGAGGAGCCATGAGCATGAGCTCATGATTTTTTCAGCAGAGGAGTATGATGAAATATCATCGCTCCCACTTAAAATCCAAGTCAGCAACCAACGTAGCAATGCATGAGGGATGGAGCATGTTGAAACATATCTTAAATTTTTTATCCTTAAGGCCTAGATTTTTATTTTTTGTGTTTTTCGGGTTTCAGGTTTCTTAAAATAAGAGTTTTTTCATTTCTAAATTCACGATACCTTTTTATCAATTGTTTTTTTTTTTTTTTTTTTTTCGGATGACGAACGGAAAAAAAGTTTACAAAAAATATAAATTTTCTGACGCTCTTTTAAAAAATTATTTAAAACGGGATGAAATTTTAAAATTTATGACTTCCAAATTAAACTTTAAAGAATTTTCGAAATTCGGGGTTTCCTGTAAACAAATTTTTGATGCAAATCGAATCACGAAACCCCGATCCCCGATTTCCCGAAATGTTGGAATCTTAATTTAAAAACAAATTAATTTAGTCTCTTCTAAGAAAGGTTAAAGGTGAAAATAATTATGTCGCGATTTCGGGATTCACGGTTCTGTGAGAGAACATCTCCTGTCATCATGTTTCCCGAAATCCCGATCCATAAGTCACGTTAAATTAAAATATTTATGTTTTGGCCTTAATCGTGATTATGTAGTTATTTAAGATAAATTAAGTCCTGTTTTGAAAAAAGAAACAAGCCATCGCGATTTCGCGATTTCGGAGATCGGATTTCATTAATAACACACATCTCCTGTCATCATGTTTCCCGAAATCCTGAAAAAAGTCTAACCTCAATGAATTAACGTGCTAAAAGCATTTAAATCCTAGTTAAAGCATCGCGATTTAGCGATTTCTCATTTTTGGAAATCGTTTTTTCATCGACTACATACCTCTCGACATCACGATTTTCGAAACCCCGAAAAATGAAGTTTTCAGCTTTAAATTATGATTAACATTAATTAACCTTTTTCTTAAAAACAATATTAATGGTAATAATTCTTAGGTGTTCATTTATGTTTCGCTTACCCATTAAGTAGGTTTCTCGTTTTCTTCAAAACCCGAAGGTACTTAAATACAGACATTAAAAGCGTATATCAGTAAAATATCTTCTGCATTAAGAGCTTTAATTTTGTGACAGCTGTGCAAATCTCTTCATTTTTTAAATATATTCAAAATAAACATTCGAATGTCTGTGTTGTCGTTCTAAGCTGAGCTCATTCATCCATTTTCTGTTACAGGTTTCCAATTAAACAGAGAAGTCATGGCATCCAAAAAGGCACCGAAAAAGAATGAAGATGCACAGGAAGGAGATATTATCTCCGATACCACTCCACATGCTATAGATTTTATTAAATCTTGGACTCAAATCTCAGATTTGCTGGAATATGAATTAGAATGTTCATCCTGACTCCGAAAATCATTTCCAGGACATAGCTGAGTCTGAGCTTCATAAGATCGTTGTGCGTCCGAGGCTTGTGGCATACACTGATATGATCAGCTGGGCTCTGGATAAGGTAAATATCCCAACAAGGAGCATTCTAAACGAGCAAGGATCTATTGTCGGCTCATTCAGACCAGAGCACATTCAAGTAATGTATAAACTCTCGCCGAATCATAAACATACTTTTAATGCTGAATTTTTAGCTGAGTTTCAGAGAAAAGAATGTATTGAGGCAGACCAGACATATCCCGATATGATTAGAGGATGGGAGAGGCCTGAAGCAAAGTTTAGGGCTGATGCTCATGGGATTTATGCTACAGCCTCCTTAAATGAATATATGGTTTATATAGCCATTATGTTTTACAGACTTTTCGGGAGAAAATATCCCCGTCATTTTCATGCAGACTGGGTACCTTTTTTGGAGAATGTGTTCCAGAAGGAAAGGGAGGTGAAAGCAACTAGAACAAATTTTCAGAAGGCAATGACTTTCTCATCAAAAGAAGAGGTTGGAAAGATTCAGAAAATATCTATTTCTGAACATGTTAAAGGGGACATAATAATAAAAGTGTGGGAAGCAAAGCTGGCCGAATATAAATGAATAACAAGAGAAGTCAACGATGATTTCCAGGGAATCTTCAATATATTAGAAAGAGCTTCATTGAATATCGGAACAGATGAATGTTCTGGATTATTAGGCGAAATCAATATTGCCAAGCACCAACTAAGGTTTAGAGAAGAGCTGGAGGAAATGAAAGTAGAGATTTCAAAAATTAAATTGATCATTATTACAGAGATCAACAAATGGATGGTGATGTCAAATATAAAGTTGAAAACTATTGAATTCACAGAAAAGATGATAGAAAACCGTTTGCCCAAATTGCAGAAAAGATTTTTCTTATTTGAAGCAAATGAGTTACCAGATGCTCCCAGGACTTTTGTGAAGTTTTTGGGGAAATGCATTCAGTGTATTGAAGCAGAAAAATGAAGTTCGTCAACGCAAGATTAAAATCTTTTAAAATCTTTTTATTATTTAAGATTAGAAAGAAATTGTAAACGGTTGACATTATGTTTATGTAACCGTAATATTAGGAAGTTGGTTAGTCACCAATGAGAAATTTTGATGAAAATGTATAAATATAGTTTCTAAAGACTGAGAAAGGGCT
>SNQJ01S0119258.1:13782-41160 GCA_010110895.2 Picea sitchensis
CATCTTAATACTAACTTAAATTTAGAACGAGAAGGAGAATATTATGAAGAAGACTACAACTGAGTTTAAAGCAAATAAGAAGTTTTGAAAAGGTTTTCAAAGGTTTTATGAAATCTCTTTTTCCTCTCCTTTAGCAGTTTAGCAATGATAAACCCTTGACACCATTTACCCAATGAAGGCACTGAGTCTACATGTTCTCCTCATCCCACAGGGAGATGAGGTCCCCAGTTGGAGCCTATGTTGAAACATATCTTAAATTTTTTATCCTTAAGGCCTAGATTTTTATTTTTTGTGTTTTTCGGGTTTCGGCTTTCTTAAAATAAGAGTTTTGTCATTTCTAAATTCACGATACCTTTTTATCAATTTTTTCTTTTTTTTGGATGACGAATGGAAAAAAGTTTACAAAAAATATAATTTTTCTGACGCTCTTTTAAAAAATTATTTAAAACAGGTTGAAATTTTAAAATTTACGACTTCTAAATTAAACTTTAAAGAATTTTCGAGATTCGAGGTTTCCTGCAAACAAATTTTTGATGCAAATCGAATCACGAAACCTCGATCCCCGATTTCCCGAAACGTTGGAATCTTAATTTAAAAACAAATTAATTTAGTCTCTTCTAAGAAAGGTTAAAGGTGAAAATAATAATGTCGCGATTTTGGGATTCGCGGTTTTGTGAGAGCACATCTCCTGTCATCATGTTTCCCGAAATCCCGATCCATAAGTCACGTTAAATTAAAATATTTTTGTTTTGGCCTTAATCGTGATTATGTAGTTATTTAAGATAAGTTAAGTCTTGTTTTGAAAAAAGAAACAAGCCATCGCGATTTCGCGATTTCGGAGATCGGATTTCATTAATAACACACGTCTCCTGTCATCATGTTTCCCGAAATCCCGAAAAAAGTCTAATCTCAATGAATTAACGTGCTAAAAGCATTTAAATCCTAATTAAAGCATCGCGATTTCGCGATTTTGCGTTTTTGGAAATCGTTTTTTCATCGACTACATACCTCTCGACATCACGATTTTCGAAACCCCGAAAAATGAAGTTTTCAGCTTTAAATTATGATTAACATTAATTAACCTTTTTCTTAAAAACAATATTAATGGTAATCATTCTTAGGTGTTCATTTATGTTTCGCTTACCCATTAAGTAGGTTTCTCATTTTCTTCAAAACCCAAAGGTACTTAAATACAGACATTAAAAGCGTATCTCAGTAAAATATCTTCTGCATTAAGAGCTTTAATTTCACGACAGCTGTGCAAATCTCATCATTTTTTAAATATATTCAAAATAAACATTCGAATGTCTGTGTTGTTGTTCTAAGCTAAGCTCATTCATCCATTTTCTGTTACAGGTTTCCAATTAAACAGAGAAGTCATGGCACCCAAAAAGGCACCGAAAAAGAATGAAGACGCACAGGAAGGAGATGTTATCTCCGATACCACTCCACATGCTATAGATTCTATTAAATCTTGGACTCAAATCTCAGATTTGCTGGAATATGAATTAGAGAATGTTCATCCTAACTCCGAAAATCATTTCCGGGACATAGCTGAGTCTGAGCTTCATAAGATCGCTGTGCATCCGAGGCTTGTGGCATACACTGATATGATCAGCTGGGCTCTGGATAAGGTAAATATCCCAACAAGGAGCATTCTAAACGAGCAAGGAGCTATTGTCGGCTCATTCAGACCAGAGCACATTCAAGTAATGTATAAAATCTCGCCGAATCATAAACATACTTTTAATGCTGAATTTTTAGCTGTGTTTAAGAGAAAAGAATGTATTGAGGCAGACCAGACATATCCCGATATGATTAGAGGATGGGAGAGGTCTGAAGAAAAGTTTAGGGCTGATGCTCATGGGATTTATGCTACAAACTCCTTAAATGAATATATGGTTTATATAGCCATTATGTTATACAGACTTTTTGGGAGAAAAGATCCCTGTCATTTTCATGCAGACTGGGTACCTTTTTTGGAGAATGTGTTCCAGAAGGAAAGGGAGGTGAAAGAAGCTAGAAATTTTTTTCAGAAGGCAATGACTTTCTCATCAAAAGAAGAGGTTGGAAAGATTCAGAAATTATCTATTTCTGAACATGTTAAAGGGGACATAATAATAAAAGTGTGGGAAGCAAAGCTGGCCGAATATAAATGAATAACAAGAGAAGTCAACGATGATTGCCAGGGAATCTTCAATCTATTAGAAAGAGCTTCATTGAATATTGGAACAGATGACTGTTCCAGATTATTAGGCGAAATCAATATTGCCAAGAACCAACTAAGGTTTAGAGAAGAGCTGGAGGAAATGAAAGTAGAGATTTCAAAAATTAAATTGATCATTATTACAGAGATCAACAAATGGATGGTGATGTCAAATATAAAGTTGAAAACTATTGAATTCACAGAAAAGATGATAGAAAACCGTTTGCCCAAATTGCAAAAAATATTTTTCTTATTTGAAGCAAATGAGTTACCAGATGCTCCCAGGACTTTTGTGAAGTTTTTGGGGAAATGCATTCAGTGTATTGAAGCGGAAAAAGGAAGTTCGTCAACGCAAGCTTAAAATCTTTTAAAATCTTTTTATTATTTAAGATTAGAAAGAAATTGTAAACGATTGACATTATGTTTATGTAACCGTAATATTAGGAAGTCGGTTAGTCACCAACGAGAAATTTTGATGAAAATGTATAAATATAGTTTCTAAAGACTGAGAAAGGGCTTTGGAATTTTTGGAGAGAGCCATTTTGTAATAACAGTTTTCAAATACATCAGAATATAGATCACAAACGAGATTCTGAATACTGCAAATTTGTAGCTATGTGTTCTTCAACCCTGTTTATTATACTCTGTTGAATTTTTCTTTCAATGTTTTTCTAACGAGTAATCAATTTGAAGTTATACACATCATTGATTTATATTTCAGATTGGTTTGGATGTCAAACGATTTACAATTTTTCCTCTGAAATTGCTATTAGTAATTTTAAGACCTATAAATCTTTTGTACCTTAATACTTAAACTTTCGTTAGAAACCTCGTTTTCTTTCATCATTTTCTATTGAAATATGAGATTCTTTCTAGATTAAAGCCTCATATTTTTCTGTAGTGTTTATTTGTTATTTTACGATTCTCAAAAGTGTTACAAATCCAGGAAACAACCTCGAATGTATTTACATTACTGTTTTGAATTTTAAATTTTTTTTTCTTGTTCTCATCTCTGGAAAATTTGAAGTAACAAATTGATTAAAATCCTTTTACAAATAAATAAAGTTTTATCATCCATGACTGTCCCAAGTAGCAGACAACCCAACGTTGAATCAGGTCTTCAGGATCAAACCAGTATTGCCTTGAATTTATTTAATACCATTTTACAAACAACAACTAACTGGGTTGAGTTAGAGTGCTCATGGGCTGCTATTGAGAGAGACATTAGCATCCAAGAACAATAGGAAGCAAGACAGAGACAGTTGAGAAACTGATTCTGCTTTAATCTTCCTTTGATTTCTTATTCCCAAATCATTCCTTTAAATCATTTACGGATGCCTTGACGATATACTTTATAGCCTTAAAGTATAAACTCAGGAACAACAGAGAAGATCCTGAGGAGAGAGGCGCAACCTTCTCATTTTGGTTTTAAATCCAAAAGTTAATGTAATTAAGATTGTAAGGATGGAGAAAGGAAGATCCATTAAATTTGTGTAGGGATAGTGTAGTCGCCTTTAATGGCTGATAGGTAGATGAATATAGATGCGATCCAGATGAGTTGTCAATTAAATGTAATTTAATGTATTAGGTGAGGAAGGATCGACAAGCCCCTGTTTTGTATGAGGATCAAATTAATTAAATCTAGATAGATTAGGAGAGTTCATGAGAGGAGGAGAGGAGAAGAACTGAGACTTTGTTTAAGTCCAGTCTTGTAAACACTGTAAACATTGTAAAGGCATTTAGATTTAATAGAAAAGCATAATTTTCTGCATATGTATCTATGTGTGTGTTATTTATGTGAATGATCATTTGTCTTCTGAATGTTTACTGAATGTCTATGAATTTCATGAGTGCAATTATGTTCCCTTTGCAGGAATAGATAGAATTCCCTGTCTGTGTGGATTTCCGAGTGTTCTGGGCTCCCGAGGTTGTGCAAGGAATGCACATCAAAGTTATTGGAGAAATCTGAAAAGCCAACATAAGGAGTGAGCAAGAACTCAGTTTCGAGTTCAGGAGGAGCGTGCCAAGTGGGCACACCCAAACTGGTTAAGCTCAGATTGGATAGTGCAAGTCTACACTCGGGAGAGTGAATGCAAGGGTTGCATGAATCCAACACTTCGTCAAAGTGCTAGTAAATCTTAGGAGGAAGAGCACAAAGTGCTAGGAGGGTGTTGAAGGAACACTTTAACAATGTTAATAAGCTCAGGAGGGAGGCGCAATATTAATGTGTAGAGAAGAAGTCAGGGAAGGACTCTGTAGAAGGAGAGAAGGGCCAAACCCCAGAAATTACAGGCTGAGGGGGGGTAGTAACCCAGCGTAAGGAGTGAGCAAGAGAACTTATTATAAGTTCCAAGCTCAAGAGGGATAATGTTTCATAGAATGCAAGAAAATTCCAAGGAGTCAACCCTGCAAGAGAAGATGAAGGCCGCAACCTTTAAAAATTGAAAAATCCCCTGTTGAAGGGAAGGTAGAGATTTGAAGGAGGAGGAAGCTACAAAAACCATTGGATTGGCTGTGGAAATAGATCTGGGTTGCCAGATCTTGCAAGAAGGAATCCTAGAGATAAAAGGAGAAGCGCGGGAAAAGGATATCAGATCTCAGTTGTTGGATCTCAGCGTAAGAGAACGTGAGTCATAGATCTCACGATTCGAAGATTCATAACTACGGGAAAGATTGGTCCTTGTGTTTCTTGGAGGAGAAAACCCCAAATCCTGGAGTCCTGAATTAACATCAACCATAGATCAAGTGGTACAACGTGGGCTGTTAGATCTCTATGCCTTCGGTGGTTTGGCAATTTGAATATTTGGTGAGTTGGTCGTTGTTATTTGGAGTAGAGTAATCCCGAAGCTCCGAAGTTTGAAGTAAATCCTAGCCATTGATCAAAGGAGAATGAGAACCGTTAGATCCCTGAGCCTTCGGCGGTTCGGTGATTCGACTGTCCGGGTAAGTTTCGATGATTTCTTTTAGAGCGCCGAAACTTTGAAGCCAGAAGTCCCGAATTAGATCTGAGTTGCAGATTGTGGAGGGAGGATAATCCCCATCAACCATTAGAACTAGCGTTTAAAAGGATGGGAGAGTGGAAGGATAGGGTAAAACCTACACCTGCTGGTCAACATTGCTTTATGATTGGATTCAACCGGTAACCACTCCGGGTGATTCGAGCGTGAAGTTTGGTGAATCCTCCGGAGCATCGAAGTCCCAAAGTTATGAATAACACCTTTCGGCTAAGTGTTTGGTTCTATCCTGAGGTCATATGTAGATTCTATCGAGAAAAAAAATCATAGCGCCTGTGTTTTAAGTCAAAGGCGAAAGGGGGATAGTATAATCTCCAAGTGGGTTTTGTGGGGCTTGCAAGCCAAGAAAAAAAGGGCCTGTGTGTGAAATCCATGGGTTCTGCAAGGACCCAAGAGCCAACTTGGCTCCTGTGAATGATCCCAGACCAGGAGGTCACAGCACGTTTGCATTAGGTGGTATCAGAGCGAGATTTTGTCTACAGACAACAAGCAAAGGAGGGAGAAGATAGCACATGATAGCTCTACCTGAATATTGTTTGGAGGTGTGCAATGGAAAATAGACAACCAGGTGGGTTGAAAGAGGGAAATAACCAGTTGCATTCTTGGAGCAAAAAAGAGCCCGTGGAGCTCTTAAAGTGAGCAGATAGAGTACACCAACAAAATAGAAAGGAGTGCTCAGGTAAAGGAGCGAGAGCAAGGTGTGCACCTACACTCAACAAGAGTGTAAAATATTAGAGGAGGTTCTAGCATGTGAACCCATATGCTAATCAAGGAGAATCTTAGCAGAGGTTGATTGTAGCTCAGAGAGGAAAGGAGAGAGAGTTCCATTGAAGTAACTTAGAAGAAGATGAATTAAGAGGAGATGGATAAAGAGCTCAAGGATATCAAAGAGGAGCTCAACAGATTGATGTTGCAATGGAAGAGAATGTAACAAGAAGAGAAAGAGAGCTGGAGATATGAATGGCCCATGAAAAAGAGGGTGAAGTGGCCTATCCAACAATTGATTTCCAAGAGGCAAAAACAGGTGTTGAGGAGGTGGCTGAGGCAAGTAGAAAGTCTCAAGGAATCACAGGAGAATATGTTTTACATCTGTAAACCAGAGAAAGGAGAAAGAATTGATGGACATGGTGAAGAGAGATCAACTGAAGATCTCATAAACTTCCAAGAGTGCAGAAAGGAGAAGTCATATTTCTAGGAGGGAAATGAGAAGATGAGACTATCTGAGAGTCTCAAGAACTTAGAGGAGAGTTTATTTCAACAAAGAGTGTTGAGAGAGAAGGAGAGAGAGGCAAGAGAGAATCCTCATGATATTGAGCATGAAGATTCATGTGGGGTCGCAAGCCGCATGAATGAAGATGATGAGAAGTTGAATACTTCAACTCTCAAGAAGGAGGATCAAAGGTGCATTCTGATCATTGGGGGGATTAACATATCTCTACCAAGAATCCCAACAAAGGCTAGTGCATGCATTTCACATGAGAAGGTGATGCAGGAGGTATTCAGAGAACAAGTCACTGGGCCAAATGTTTTAAAAACTAACAGTTTATGTGTAACTGCAGGTGCATAAAAGGAACTACATCCAACAGAGACTGTCAAGGAAAAGGAAAAGGAGCAGACACTGAAATATTCTCAAGAGATGAAAGAGGAGGAATAAGGAGAGACATCTTCCCAAAATTTGAAGGGAAGAAAAGACCATAACCATGTTCTGATGGTAGGGGAGATAAGAGTATCTCTTGGAAGGGGCCCAGGAGGAAAGGCCAATGAAGATGATGCTTGTAAGGAGGTTGAAAGACAACCCACAAAGCCCATCATTTCGGAAGACATGAGGAGGAGAGAAGAAGATAATTCAATGGAAATGCTCATAGATTGCAACAAGGGAAAAGAACAAAGGATAATTGCAGAATTGGAATCTGCAGTAGAAGAGGAAGCATACAACACGGATTTTTTTTATCTCTGCAAGGAACTTGAATCTCTGGAAGAAAGAATAATGAACCAGAGGAGGCTCATCCAACAAGTCAAGTTAGAATTTGATGAAGAAGAGGGGATGCAACAACAACAGAGTAGACTGCAGGAGAGGAGACAACCCATGGATAAGCTGGACATGGATATTGAAAAGATAAGGAAGTTGATGTTGAGGTCAACAAAGGAGACAGTTAGAAACATATGGAGGTGGACAAGAGGATATTGTAGTGTCAAGATTAATGGAGCCCTGCAACATAATATTTGGAAACTAGGAGGAGAGCTTGCAGTAGCAACAGGACAACAACAACAACGATAGAAGAGAAGAGGAGCAGATGATGAGCTCTAGAATGAAGTTTTGAATCCAGGAGGATATCAACAACAGTAGCAGAGGATCCATGAGCATGAGCTCATGATTTTGTCAGTAGAGGAGTATGATGCAAGATCATCGCTCCCACTCAACATCCAAGTCAGCAACCAATGTAGCAGCACATGAGGAATGGAAAAGATCCCGAGGAGAGAGGCGCAACCTTATGATTTTGGTTTTAAATCCAAAATTTAATGTAATTAAGATTGTAAGGATGGAGAAAGGAAGAACCATTGAATTTGTGTA
This sequence comes from Picea sitchensis, assembly GCA_010110895.2. Lineage (NCBI taxonomy): Eukaryota > Viridiplantae > Streptophyta > Pinopsida > Pinales > Pinaceae > Picea > Picea sitchensis. The sequence continues at coordinate 21,575 of SNQJ01S0119258.1, forward strand.
AGGATAGTGTAAGTCACCTTTAATGGCTGGAAGGTAGATGAATATAGATGTGATCCAGATGAGTTGTCAATTAAATGTAATTTAATGTATTAGGCGAGGAAGGCTCGAGAAGCCCCTCTTTTGTATGAGGATCAAATTAATTATCTCTGGATAGATTAGGAGAGCTCATGAGAGGAGGAGAGGAGAAGAACTGATACTTTGTTGAATTCCAGTCTTGTAAACATTGTAAACATTGTAAAGACATTTAGATTTAATTGAAAATAATATTTTCCTCCATATGTATCTATGTGTGTGTTATTTTGTCTTCTGAATGTTCACTGAATGTCTGTGAATTCCATGAGTGAAATTATGTTCCCTTTGAAGGAATAGATAGAATTCAATTTCTATGTGGATTTCTGAGTGTTCTTGGCTCCCGAGGCTGTGCAAGGAGTGCACATCGAAGTTATTAGAGAACTCTAAAAATACAGCGCAAGGAGTGCACAAGAAATCAGTTTCAAGTTCAGGAGGAGCGTGCCAAGTGGGCACACCAGAACTGGTCAAGATCATGAGGGATAGTGAAAGTCTGCATAGAGTAGGCGCAAGGAGTGCACAGACGATTATTTAAATTCCAAGACTCAGGATTCCCGAGATTTCAGTGGTTAAGTGATTCAGTTGTATCTGACCATCAACATGCCTTTTCCATTTAGTATCAATATGGAATAAAATCTTGTCTTACAGTGGATTTTTACAAAAAAGGCCCTTGAATTCCCAACTAATCGACCCTCATACAATCTTTTCCGTGTCTATTTAAAGTACACTGAGCATTCCTATAGATCCTGTTTTCTAGTTTACGGTTTTTTAATAGGATAATGTCAATGCCTATTTCCTAGGAAAATTAGCTCAAATGAGCACCTATAATGCCTATATAGTAGAGGGATCAACAACCAATCCAAATATACATTAGGAAATATCTTTACAAAACTGGAAAATCCCACAAAAAATGGAACCCTATCTTGCTGGGTTGTTCCATCTAAGATATCAAAAAGTTTCATTTGAACCTAAGCATTATGAATCAAATTGTTCATTTTTACTTTCTGAGCAATAATATCGAACAATAAAAACTGAAGCAAAGTCTTCTTGAATCATCATGGTATGATGACTGCGCTAGCCCTGGTGTCTCTCTGTTTAAGCTTGGTTGTTAACAAAACATTATGCCAATATAACCTTATATTGGATTATCTTACCTCTTTAAGAAATCATTTATGTTCTTTTCTTTTCCTTTTTAAATCCTGTATCTTTTCTTGTTGTTTATCATTCCATTGCTCAAAAAAAGCTTTCTATTTCTTCAATTTCTTAATCATACTCTCCAACTCTTTTACTCTATCTTTTTCCTTCCTTGCTTTCACTTTAAATTCTGGATATTCCTCTACAGGGGCATGCAAATTCAGATCTATAAAAGATTTAGTTTTTCTTAATTTAATCACATATTTAGAAGATAACCCAGAACTAAGGTCTTCATCTTTAGTGCTGTCATAATATTTGGTTTTTGTAAGGTCTTGCATCTGGTCTGGTTATGGAAAAAGATCATTTATGTAATCATAAACTACACTTGTGCCCTTAAAAAAAGATTCATATATTGAAGTTGATTTTGTAGTTGCTCTCGTCACGGGGCTTTTGGAGTACTGTGAAATCTTCTTTCCCTTTTCTTGTTTCTTCTTCAAGTCCTTAGATTCCTTCTCTATTATGTGTAAAGAATATGCCACTGCATGTTTTTTGATCTCCTTCTTAGAATCCTCTGAATTATATTCTATAATTATAAGATTCTCCTTCTTGATGGAAGGATGAAACATTGCTTTTGAATTCAGTCTAAATTTATTGGCAGCTCTGGTGGAATTCCTTATAGGGCATTTAGATACAGGTGTTTTCTTTTTAATCTATTTTTTACCCTTTTTAATATTCTTACTTGTAGATTGTTGTTTCTATTTGACTGGAGTCTGAACTGGACTTGTGGTGTAATATTCATATTCATCAAATTCCCTCTTTATATCTGAATAAGGATAGATGTTAGTGTCTTCATCCTTTTTAGGCTTCTTAGCTCGACTAGTAGTGTCTTTCTCATGATCTTTACGTACAGGTAAATCACTAATAGCTTGTTGGGTTTGTAATTTTCTCTTTCCAGCCCGAGTTACCCTAGCTGCAGGTGAATATTCTTTCATTAAAACTTTGGTGGCTTGAGAGGTCCGTTTCTCTTTTACAAGTTTATTCCCCTTGACATTTTTGGATTTATTTGACTGTAGATTCGGTTTTAAGGATTGGATTAACGAGCCCCAAGATCTGTGGATTTCATTTAAGGAGATGACTACTAATTCTCTAATCAAACATTGATGAAAACGACTTCTTTTTGTTGTAGCAGGATGGGATTGGATCCTTTTAGACATATTGGATAAAAAATTTAACAGAAAATAGGGTAAATTAAGAGGGTAATCACCATTTACATGAATGAACAGTCTGATATGATAGAGATGAACCAAGGAAAACTTGCCTTCACATGTAATGTAGTTATGGATAATTAGCAAGGCAGTGTGCCATTCTTTCCTTACCCAGTTGTGTGGTATATCCTTGCTCCAGTTAGGGTTTTGATTTTCTGTAATTATAAATTGATTTACAAACTCCATGACTACATTCTCCTTCTTCCACCATCTTTCCCCATACACTGGCAATTTGCAGGCTTTAGTAATAGAATGATCTATCACGTGCATCATAAGTTTTCCAACCACATATTTGAAGCCATCAAAATTATGTGCAAACATCATCGAGATATGTTCGTCATGCCCTTGGAATGTTGAGAAAAATTCGAGCCAACCAACATCCTTGAGTTTCTACACCATCTGAGGGAATGCTTGGAGCAATTATGTTCCTTCAGGCTCTAGTCTGATTATCTGGCCACTCTTTTTGGGTGCCATATCGTTGATACGATCCTGTAGACAATTTTGATAAGATCGAGGGTTGAATCTTCAATTCCTGAGAGCTGTTAAAAACTAGAAGTCATCTCTTTACCTATAACCCTTGCATAAAATAATAGACATACTAAAATAGGAAGGTGATGATTTCATTCATGATAATCGGACGTGTTGATTTGATGCAGAGATGGAGAGTACAACTCAATCCTTCATGTATAGTTGTTATCATAAAAATAACAACCTGAAATAGATCATAAAGAGTTATGCAGATCCTCTAATCATGATTTAAAACATTAGGACATGATCTTGGCAGGGTGGCGCATGCAAAAAAATGATTATTCTCGGCATTGCAGGAATAACGTTATTCTTGCAGCGCCTTTTCTGACTTGGAAACATTTGAAAATTCAAATAATGAAACAACAAGTGATGTGACAAAAATTATTATATCAAATGCTAATCTTTAAAAAACTGAAAAATCATTTTAAAAATGCAATAAAGATTGAAAAATAATCTTCCAAGCCAAGAGGGAAAAACAAAGTTTTGACATAAAATCATGAACAAAGGGTAGGACAGGAACTAGGGACACCCACTCAGTCAAAAACAAGGTTAGGGACTAACACTGGCTCCTTATGGGGGAAACGTTTCATGATGAAGCTTTAAAAACTGCTGACCAATGCCTTTATATCCTTCCGATTCTCTTTATTTCCCCGTTCTGTCATCCTTTATTTAAAACCAAAAATTGTAAAGAAACAATTCCATTGGGTATATGGAGTCTTTATTTGAGTTGAAAAAATAAATCCTACTGTACAAACTAAACTTTCTGACCGATTTTAAAGGAAATAATGTATCAGGAATCTCCCATTTACTGGGCCTCCTAAAATCTCACTATCATCCAAATGATGTAAGATAAAGGTATTGTTGTTCATGACCCTAACTACTTTGAAAGGACCATACCATAAGTTGTCAAAATTACCATGTTTAGCTTTGTCCACTCTTCTAGCATCCCATCTCAATACAAGATATCCCTCTATGAAAATATCCTTCTTTGTCTTTTTATCAAACGTTTCTTTGACTTTGCTCTAATGAATAACAACTTTTTGATCCATCTTTTCTCTAGCCCGTTGAACCTCTATCATCTGGAAAACTCTCCTTTGAATGTCATTGAGTTCTTCTAATTCCTCTTGTAGAAATTTAAGAACAGGTAAACCCAATTGAGTTGGAAAGACAAACTCTGTTCCATACACCATTTGGAAAGGGGATGTTCCAAAAGATTTCTTATTACTGATCTGATCAACCCATAGGGAAAATTTTAACTTGGAATCCCATGACCTTTTGTTTACTGTAAGTAGTTTTTGGATAATCCTTATGAGGCTTTTATTAGATGATTCCGCTAACCCATTTCCTTGGGGATAGTAAGGAGTGGAATGGACCAATTTGATGTTATATTTATTGCAAAAATCAATCATTGAATTTTATTTAAAATCTTGAGCGTTGTCAGTGACTAGCTTCTTAGGACAACCAAATCTAGAAAAAATACGTCCTTCAAGAAATTCCATGATTACATTGTCTGTTGCATTCCGGGTTGGGATTGATTCAATCAACTTAGTAAAGTAATCTGTGGCTATAAGTATCCATTTATGTTGTCCAGAAGATGAAGGATTGATTTCTCCAATAAAGTTTAGGCCCCACTATTGAAAAGGTTCATGAGAAATGATGGGTTTTAAAGGTGAGGACATAAGTTTATGTTTTCCTGCAAATTTTTGACATGGTTCACATGCCCTCACTTGAGAAAATATGTCAGAAAACAGTACAGATCAATAGTATCCTGCTCTTAGAATTTTGAAAGCAATATATTTCCAATAGTGATGTCCCCCATAAACGCCCTGGTGTAAATCACATAAAATTTGTTTTGCTTCCTCTTCATCAACAAACCTTAACAAAATTCCATTAGGATCTTTCCAAAACAATATTTGATCAATAATGCAATATTTCACTGATTTCAATTTAAGTGATTTGAACTTGGATTTATATAAATAAGAAGGAGACTGAAGATTTAGCAGAAAAAAAGATAATATCTTTGTACCATGGCGAGGAAAAATATTTGTTGCTTACTTGTGAACCAGTTTCCTCAATCTGAAATGATGAATTTTGTGATTTGTTGGAGAAATGATACAATCCAATTGCTTTGCAATTTGAATCTGTCATCAATTTGGCAAGGCCTTGTCCTTTTATTAACCGAGTGGGATTTATAGTCAAATTGTATTCTAGAATTTTAGTTATCCACTTTCCCCTTTTTCCTTCACAATCAGGCTGGGCCAAAATTTCTTTAACTTCACTACTTGGAACATATGCAACAATCTCAGATTGTAGGACATATACCCTGAAATATTTTAAAGCCTTTACTAGAGCATATGCATGTTTCTCCATAATATCATATTTTAGTTCATAATCCATGAGAGTCTTGCTGAAGAAAGAGATAGGTTGCTCATACCCCTGGTCATTTCTTTGTAAGAGAACAACAACTACAATGTCTTCAGAAGTAAATGAAAAAATAAAAAACTCGTTAGAGTAATTAGGGTTGATGAGGACAGGTGCCTGGATAAGAGCCCACTTAATCTTTTTAAATGATTCTTTGGCTTCTGGTATCCATTTTATTTTTGCATTCTTCTTCAACATATCAGTAATGTACTTGATGATTTTTGAAAAATTTGGTATAAATATTCTTAAAAATTGATTTTACCTATGAAGGATTGGATAGACTTATTTTTTCTTGGAATGTTTATCTGTTGAATGGCCTTTACTCTTTCAGGATCTATCTTGATTCCTTCTGGTGAAGCAATATGTCCTAAAATTTTTCCTTCTTCCATGGCAAAATGAGATTTTTTAGGGTTTAATGATATACCATACCTTCTGCATTTTTCAAATGTATGCTTCAAAGGATGCAAGTTTTCATCATTAGAGGTTGAAAACATAGTAATATCATCAAGATAAATAACCATAAATCTGTCTTTCTCACCAATAAATGCAATATCCATAGCTCTCTAAAATGTGGCTCCTGCATTCATTAATCCAAAATGAATCTTTTCATACATGAAAGTGCCCCAGGTAGTGGTAAAATTTGTCTTCTTATTATCTTCCTCCATCATTTATATTTGATTATACCATGAATATCCATCATGCATAGAAATCCTCTTTGCCCCTACTACTCTTTGTAAAATATGCTCCATTTTAGGTAATGGATAATTGTCCTTTAGAGGACATCTGTTTAGATTTATGAAGTCTACACAAAGCTTTATCTCTCCATTCTTTTTTCTAACAGGTACTAAATTAACTACCCACTATGAGTATCTCAGTGGTACTATAACTTTAGCATCCAACAACCTTTTTAGTTCTTTTTCTATTATAGGTAGTAACAATGGATTGAATTGTCTAGATTTTTACTTAAAAAGGTTTGGATCCAGGATTTAAAGGAATCGTGTGTTTCATAATATCTGTATCAAAATCCTTTAGGTCTTCATAAGACCAGGAAAATACATCTGAAAAATGTTTCATCAAATTGACATACCTGTTTCTTTGTTTTTTTGACAGTTTTCTTGATAATTTCATCATCCTGGGATTTGAATCTGGACTGATATCATAGTCTATCACTTCAGTCTCCTGTGTTTGAATAACAACTTTTCTTGAAACATCATTGTGGTTAAATAATCTATCAAGTGGAACCAAGCCCTTTTGAAGATGATTTGTTTTCAACTCAATAATTTTGTGACCAACAACATTGTCTTGAAGGACATTTGCAGAATGAACTTCCACATCATCATTTTCATTATCCCGATCTATTGAAATATTAGAAAAATAATCAATGGTCTCCAAGAACCTTTGAATTTCCTAGTAATCTTTAAAAACTTGCCAATTTTTTATGTTATCTGGTATTGAGGGTCTATGTCTCACCTCAATTTCAAATTTTAAATTGGGAAAGATAGGAGTTCTAAAATTATTGGCTGCAAGTGATAAAGAATCTGCTTGTTGATTCAAATTCCTGTGTACAAAAGTGATATTGAAGGAAAAAAAGAAATTTTCAACATAATCCCACACTTCATTTCTATACTACTTTAACCCTTGTTGGTTGGTATGATAAATGTTTTTGATCTGATGGATGATAAGCTATGAATCTCCAAAAATAGAAATTTTATCTATGCCCATATTTTTAGTAGCTTTCAATCCTAACAATAGAGCTTCATATTCACTAATGTTGTTGGTTGTATCAAATTCCAGTTTGTATGATAGAGGAATAACTTCTTTGGTAGGATAAATAAAAAAAATCCCAGCCCCAGAGCCTTCTTTGGAACAAGCCCCATCAAATACCATTTTCCAAACTAGATTCTCTACATTGTCTTCAACTGTAGGTATGATTTTTCTGACTGTTGTTTCAACTATCTGATCACCAATGTGAAAACTGGAAGAGCCAAGTTCATCTTATACAACATATATGGGATGATTACTAGGGTTTTCATGATCACTTACCAGGTAAGCCAACCTTACTTCCATGTACAATCTCCGATGTTCTCCACCAAACACAGGTATGGTAGCATAATTGAGATCTATTTGTAGTGTGCCTCCTACTTTTTTAGCCCATGATATTGACATAAGCATCCCAATTTAAGAGGTATATCATCCACAATTACATCCAACACCACACTTTTCATAGGTAACTGAGATAAATTAACAACCATGTCTTTAATGACTCCCATACATTTGAATTTCCTGGAGTCAAATGAATAAAGATTTAGAAAAGGATTAGTGATGTCTAAACGTAATTCATCCATTACCACTGTTGGCATGACATTGTGTGAAGCTCTTGAATCCATTAAACAATTATGCAATATTTTTTCATGAATATTCAGAGATATATAGAAAGGAGGAGAAGCATCAAAACTATCTTCAATATGAGGTCCAATGGTTATGGAAGGGTTTTCATCTTCAATATGTATAGTATCTAAAAAAATAACATGAGAAAGGGGATGCAATGCTTTGAGAACAAATTTTCTAAAAGGATATGTTTTCATCAATTCTATCAAAGATTTTATTCTTATTAATTTTGTTTTCCAAAATGAAAGAAGAAACACGATTCTCAGTTTCCTTTACCTATGTAGCACTAACCTTGACATGTTTCTTTGATTACTGATCAGTTTTAACGCCTGAATTTTTTTTACTAAATCCTGATTTAATTGGAGCATTAGCCCTCTTGGATGGAACATGTGTATTTGATCTGGACCTAAGATCATATTTTTTCCTTTTAGGTTCTTTCTAGGTAATTTCACCAACATCCCCTTCCTCAAACTAATTTAGTATAAGAGAATCTTCATAATATTTTTGTGTCAAATGAGTGGGAGGTAATTATGTATCATTTAAATGCATCGTAGGATCATCTTCAGTGTCATCCAAGTCTTCAACTTCTTCCACTGCATTATTTTGAAGAGGAGGCAAAAAATTCTTATCTTCTTGATTTCTCCTTTCTCTGGGTAATATTTGAGGGACATTGTTAGGCCTCCTAAATTGATTAGGATTTATGTATCCACCTTCCTGTTGTTACGAGGGAAAAACTCTCTATGGCTAGGGTAAACCACAATAGGCGGATATGACTGTAGAAACCAACTCTATCCCAAAAACATGCTATATAAATTAATATGCAAGCGAGATAAGAAAGAGGCCTACCTCGTCCACATGTTCGATGACGTCCACCGTTGAGCACTTTGACCCAAATCTTTATACCTGCAACATCTTCTTAGCAAACAAACAAAAAAATCATATGGTGATAATAAAAAAGGTTAGCACATTAGATAACATAATCCATTAATATACATAACAAATACACCCATGGATAATAACTCATATATTTTCAAGATATCAATAGGATGGGAAAGGAGTATTTCTATTAATAAATGATCAGCAAAAGTGAAAACATTACAGACTTCTGTGTTGGCATGGTTCGAAACCGAGAAACAAAGTTCCTTCCAGCTAGGCCTCCACCACTTCAATCCTCCACCAAAGGTAAGATCATATAAGGGAGACAATGGGGTTATCCATCAATAAGGGAAGAGCTCGGGGGCTGAACACTGTGTTCAAACTTAAAGGAAAAAGGGATGCAGACTCAATATGAAGTAATAATTTCTCCAGAGTAACTTTGCTCTCAAATTTGAATTCTTTCTCTTTTTTTCCATAGCTTGAAATTAACCCATTTATAGCCTTTAAATGGAACTGAAGAGCCGAGTCGGAACGTTTCCAGTATATGAAAGGCCAAGGATCATAGATCTCCCATCATGACATGGAAACCCAACATTTAGTTTTCATTTTTTGGCACAAATCTCAATGTACGCGGGATGTAATGGAGCAGCCTGCGTATACACATGTTGTATAGTAGGCAAGGTGTGTACATGTGGAAAATATGTATTTTTATCTTTGGATTTATTAGACAGGGATGATAAGTCTGCATAGGGAAATGGAAAAATGCCTTCTATGCAAGATTGCATAGGGTGAGGAAAATCTTGCTATAACAAATGCCCCCTAATGTGTGAGGTTAGAGGACTATCTGCGATGGCCGAAATACATTATAAACAACCCAAAAGTGGAGTGATGGGGAACCAGCTGAACGAAATAGTTGCTCATTACATTCTGCACTGACTTTGCATACATGGTTGCCAATAGAATTACAATGCAGATCCATGTGAAAATATGCCAAACAAGTGTTCATGGCCATGAATAGGCAAATACAAATGTGGTTACATGCCAAAAGTTGTCATAGTCACGAACAAGGCCCAGTAAAACTAGTCTCAAAACCAATCTGAAGATATCTGTATACAATGGAGTACAATTTGATCTCCCATGATCACTAAAGTCATATAGGTATTGGTCCAATGAAAAGGAAGCAACAACTCAGGAAAGATATGGCCACATAGTGATGTCTTCAATTATTCTACACAATCCACCAAGGGTGCAAGTCTACATCATGTGAATAAAGGAGTTGAGTTTGAACACAATGAGAAATCATTTGATTACCGGTCATTGAGGTATACCGTTAAAAAACATGAGACAACCTACCGATAATGAAAGTAGGTATCAAGGAACCAAGTACATTCTGACAAGTGTGAATAAAGGATCTAGTGTCGAACATCTGAATAATCCATTGATAAGGATACACTGATGTATTCCCAATTGTCGATGGCGAGAGAACCTGCCACTAATGACTGTAGGCCTCAAGGTACTCATAAGACTCTAGGTCTCATTTTCAGAATAGATGAGTTGAAGTCAATGGAAGAAGACCCGCTAAAAGGAGATCATTAAGGCATCTCTCATCACTCAGAATGAGGTACAAAGCATGAGCTTCATGATTTGGTGGAAATCGGACAAAGAGCATGTTCACGAACCAATGACCCTGACATCTTTTGTGTGTTCCAAGTGCAAGCGGTACATGAAAAAGACCCTCTGAATAACATCCAATGATGAAAAATGTTGACAAAGGTGAGAACACCACCAATAAGGCTAATGGCATCCAAGACACTGCACGAATCCCAATTTGTGAATATATGTCTTGTCGTTGAACACAAGGGAAACCACCCAGTCAACGACCAATGATGAAACGTCGACTATTGGGTTCAAGATTAACTACCAATGATGAATGTAGGGTCAATGTGTATGATAAGAATACAGTATCATGTGACTCTGAGACAAACTGAGGGTATGGATGACATGAAAAGTCAAGAGTTCTGAGAAGTGGTCGACATAGGTTGATAGACTTCCTTTGAACAAGAGCATGAGACATATGGACGACTCCGACAACATAGACTCAACGATGAAACAATGAGATGTAGGAGGCATCAATCAAGTTCTCCATAGGGACTAGAAGAGTAACCAGTCGGTAGAGAAGACTTTGTAACAAGCTCAGCTTCCTAAGGCCATGCTAAACCCAAAATTATGGTGACAAATGGACTCAATAACTTTGTGCTTTGTTCAAAGGTGACACAACTGCTGCCAATATAAGATAATACTCTGTTTTGGCTCGTCTTTTTTTGTTTTTTCATAGACAAATGAATGCTATGATACATAGGAGGAAATGGGTGTCACAAGTAAGATAAACTAGTTCCAATAGTGGAACATACCTATGCTCAATTCAAGGATATGCATGTGGGATATAGACACTTAGGGGAATGTTCCCTCCTGGGTATAGGGTGTCAAATTGCAAAAGATAAAAACAAGGCTTTTCTTGGTTGAGGATGCAAAAACTGTTGAGGCAAACTTTTTACAATGCAAAGAGAGAACTGGCTATAGGCTCAATACTGCAAGCAAGGGCATGAGATGCAATCACAACTTAACGCCAAAAAATTTCATTTTTTATGTCTTTTAGTTTACTTGGTGTGAAAAAGGGATAAACTTATGCCAAATAGACGTCTTTTCAAATCCAATTTATGAGTGTGAAAGAGGCAATTTCACTCGACAATCTTTTCTCTTTTTGAAGACAAGTTGGAAAAGAGATTAAATTGAAACTCACGACCTTTCAAGTCCAATTTAACGAGTGTGAAAGAGACAAATCACTCGAAAATATTTTCTCTTTTTACACGAGTCGAAAAGGGGCTTAAATTAGATTCGTGGATGCTATTCTAAGTAGCATATAATGGGGGAGGCCAAGGCTCCCGTGCATGACTTATGTGAAAGGTCAGTAACTTATGAAGAGCTGACACAAGCTCGGGAAAACCCAAATCTTTCCAAGTCGAGGGGGATAAAGTACTTGCAGAGGTTTCCTTATCTACAATATATCGAAGAATGCCCCTTATCTGGAAGGGTGTATAAGAAGGAAGTCGAGTCTCTACAAGATTATTCCAATCAAAGGAAACCACCATAGGACTTGGAGGGAACATACTCGAAAAGAGTGGAATTCTCCCTAGTGAAGAAGGTATACAACTAGAAATGCTAATGACATGGTCGAAGGACGCATCACCCTCCAAAAGAAGAGTGGGATTGAACGAATATTGCATCAGCAATTTCACTTCCTTAGGCTTGTCACTCTCCAAGAGAAGAGTGGGATTGACTAAATATTGCATCGAAATGACCACTTCTTCAACCGTTGGTTGAATAGGATGTGAGACAACAATGTCAAGAGATGCATCACCCCCAAAAATAGGAGTGGTGTCGGTCGAATATTGCATTGACAAGACCGCTAGTTGAACATGATGCGAGACAACAAGGTTAAGGGATGCATCAGCCCCTAAAGGAAGAGGTGTGTCGGCCGAAGATTGCATCGGCATGACTGCTATATCAACCAAAGAAGGTTGGGAAGCCAAAGACGACTTTGAACCCGAAGGCCTCCAAGGAAAGGACCATGCTTCTTTTACCACAATAGTAGCAGGGCACAAACGAGTAAGGTCGTCTCCTTTGCAAAGCCTACAAAGGAACTTGGGCTTACGTCTTACACGTCTAGGATTCTCAATCATATAAATTCCCCAAACATGACTTGCAGTGGCTGGTGACATGCTCCCAGCATGACTTACAGAGGTTATTAGAAAATACCCAACATGACTGGTAGAGGTTGGTGATGTATGTGCAGTGTGACTAGCGATGATTAGACTTGTGCCCCCATCATGACTTGCATCGGATGGTTGTTGGCCTTCAACATGACTAGAATAGGTTGTCGACCCATCTCCAACATGAATAACAAAATTTGGTGATATAATGCCAGTATGTGGCTGACCTTCACAAGATGCAGTTGAGGAATGTAGGGTCCAAGGATCCTTAAAATAGGAAGTGTAGAAAGGAATGGACCTCCCTGTCAAAACGGGCCTACTGGACATGGTGTAAATGTGGTGAATCGGTGTCGTGAATTCAAAAGTACCCATGAGGGAAGAATACATTCTGACACTGATATTCTCAGTTATCGGATGAGAATTGTCGATCATAGGAATCGACTGTCCAACATATGCATTGGGACTAGCATACGCAAAGGATAACTAGTTGATCTTCATAATATTCCCTTCATGAGAAAAAAAATGAGTACAAAAGAAGGACAATATGATGACGACCATAGCGTAGGTCCAATTGTATCCTAGAAACAAGTTATAATCAAGAGGCACATCAACTACCTCTACCGTCTTTCCACCTAACTCGAACATAAAGGTAGGAATAATATCGTGAGGGCAGAAGGAATGACCATCAAAAGCAGTCAAAATGTTCAATGACTTGGAAGGAGTAAGAGAACTGAGAGCTTTCCTACAAATCAGGGACATCACAGATGTAGCAACGCCTTCATCAACAACCACAAGTTTGATGGTATACTTTGAGTACTCCACGTGGATTTGGAAAGCCACATGGTAAGGCAAGCAAGGCTTCACATCTGTGAATACTATACCAATAAATTTTGATCCACTATTTTCTAGAGCTCCTAAAGCCGATAACAATGCATTCCTAAGTGAAGGACGTGTCTGGAGTACCTCTAAATGCGACATCGCACAAGGGGTTTGACCCAGGTCCTCAACAATAGAGTAATTCTGGGCGACTCTAGCATTAGGATTATGGGTAGAGCGCTTAAGTACTCCTTTCGAAATATGAGGCAGTGGCTCTGGTTTTCAATATGTAATTTTGTCTCCAGAGGAGGAGGAGGAGGTTCTAGACCAGGAATATCTTGTGAAGAGATATAATCTCGAGATCGAGTGGCTACATTGATTTTTGCATCGACCATATTGATACACAAATGGTTGCCATCTTGCAATGACGGGTTTTGACTCCCACTAGCCGCATTTCTGGCATTTTAGGAACTCGAGGCCATGTGTTGGTTATGTGGGAATGGATTTGTTAGCACGATGGGAGGTAGAGATAATAGCCTCGCAGCTTCCACAAGTTTGGGGCACAAATGGGTAAGGTGATCGTCTGTGTAAATCTTATAGGGAAATTTCACCTTACGTCTTTCTTGTTTTCCCTCTCTAGCATTATTATTCGTCTTCCCATTATTATCGTTGTCCTTGGGTTTATTACCATTTTTCCCACCCTTACAATTATTACTTCCTTTCTTCTTATTCCCGCTTGGTTATTGGTTACCATTTGGGTTGGTCGACAATTGCACAAAAATTACATCCGCCGACTGAGTGGGATTGGAAGACACATATGAAGCTGGCCTTCCTGCAGACTAGTTTAGAGACAACTCTTTCAAATGGTTTTTCATCGAGTCTGTGGATATTACATTAACGAAACCTACAATTCCATCGGCATGAGGTCCAATATTTTTTCTAGGGTCGTAATTTGACCACGGTGCATCTGGAAGAAGGTGGTATAACATCCCAGACTGAGCATATATCAGATTTAACTGCTCGACACTAAAGATCACTTCTTCCTCAGTGGTAACCCCAGAAGTAACAACGTCCTTTGAGATAGGAGTGTGCAAAGACTTAAAGAACCATTCTAAAATAAAGGCTGGGGGTATAGGGGTCTCAATCAACCTCTTCCGTCTACGCCACTCCTGAATATGATCCGAGATATGAGTGTCGGTGTCCTGGCGTAAAGTCAACAAAATTTCTAGGCCAACATCGTAATGAATGGGCAACTAGAAGTGGTTAAGGAAGACCATCACCAACTAACTAAAGGTCCCATATTCCCTCCTAGTGTTGTGAGGGAAATCTCCCTACGGACTAGCAAATAGAGTTCAGACTTTGCATGTAGATATGACTGAAGAGAAACTACTTTCTACCTTCATCCCTAGATTTAAATCCCCCTTTTCTTAGTAAATGCATGGAAAGATCAACCTACCTCGTTCCCAATGTTTGATGTCGATCCTCCGTTGTACTTGATTACTTGTTTGCAATACTCCTTCCAAAGTTGACCTGCATCCAAGACAAGCAACAACTACACATGCATCCTACTTATATACTAATGGGTTAGAAATCCAAACATGTACTAATCAAACTATAAAAGTTCATGAATTGGGACGAGAAAAACATTTTATTTATTACTTTGAATGAGTCAACTTACAAAAGTTGAGACCGGCCACCACCCCGTGAACCTGATCTTGGGCTCCTCTTCTACTGTCCTCCAACTACTTTGCATATACTAATGGGTTAGAAATCCAAACATGTACTAATCAAACTATAAAAGTTCATGAATTGGTTTTGAATCTCCTTTGGCACAAGGAAAGGCTAAAGGGTTGGGACAATGGGAATAAATAAATGTTGATTTCTTTACTATGATTTTCCCTCCTTCAAATGGGACCTACCCCTTCTTTTATAGGCTAGAATGAGTTAGGTATTTGGACGAACCCTCGACCATACATGACAGAGTTTTAGTTAACTCACCCATAGATTTGTGTTCCATTGGCAACTTTCCTTTTTTTTTTTTTTTTTTGCAACTTTTGTGGGTATGTGTGGGTTGTAATAGTGCACCTAGTGTATGTATGCATGCAGTAATGGAGTAGGCGCGTGGGCCTTTATAAAGAAGGATTTTCAAAGAGTTTAAACAATGCTTTAGTAAAGAAGGGATATGAGTTGGCTGATGCCAGAAGTAAGCATGTGTGGTGCAATTTAGGGTTATATGGTGCCCCCCTAATGTGTGGTCAGGAAAGAGCATCTAATGGCGAAATACATTTTCCAATCTTTACTGATGTGCCAAGCGATTGAGCCCAAGGACCAGAGTGCGGGAGGTTCCATCTGCAAAATAACAAATGTCGAGGTTCCATCTGCAAAATAACAAATGTCTCACCGAGGCGGGCATACCCATGCTCGGGATAAAATAGAATCATGGCTACCAATCAAATACACTGTAGATCCATGTCATATAACTATATAAAGAGTAGCCGCAAATAATACACAACAGAGCTACATCTCGAAATCGAAAAGATATACATATAGAGTATCCATCTTCTAGAAGCTGATATGGCCTGATGGTTGGAGATGAGATCTTCAGAGCTCGAGAAACAACTTCAAATTCTTCAAAATTCGGGTAGGAGTGTAATATGAGTGTACAACTGCACTACTCGAGGTCTTCGAAGGCTCGTCGGTCATGGACTTGATAATCTTGAGGATCAGACTGAAGGCTTCAGTGATTTCGAAGAAGGACTTGATTGGATGTTCAGGATGGCCGGGTATGAGGACAAGAGACATATTGCAGAGGGGCCGACTTAGGCTTGGTGACAAAATTCCCTTGGATAATAGCACGAAAAATTATGAGACTCAGGCAACATGGCATTAATCATAAGTCTACGAAGCAGGAGGCAGCACAAAATCTCCATATGTTTGGAAGGATAACGAAACGGTGGAGGACATAACTCTATATAGCAAGAAAAAGATTCCTAAGGTTGTACTACATCCCATAGTCTGATGAAAAAATGAACATATATGATTTATCCAAGGGCGACTCATTATGCTACCAATAAAGAAAATACTTTTCCCTTCCTCTTTTTGGGGTATATTTGAATTTTTTGTTCTTTTAAATAATTGTGGAAAAATAATAAAGGAATATTATGTTACAAAGGAGGAACGAGTGTTGCAAACATACAAGCTCAAGGAACAAGGACAAGACTAATGTTCTAATAGGATGATACTCAGGAAAAATCCTCCGGGGGCCAAAGGTGTTAAGACACATAAACAAACTGTTACAAGGCTGGCGTATAAGGTATGCAAACGCAGTTAACAAAACACACAATGGCAACGTCCTTCGATGTAAGTTTAATGAGCCCAGAGAAGGTAAGATCGGTGGTTTTTCATATTTAGAGAGTTTGAAAAAACATAAAAGGAGACTCCATTGGGGTACCTTTTTTGGAGATAGTCTAGTCGATTCGAAAAAGGGTAAACTAGCATCGATTAGACGTCGATTCAAAACCATTTTAACAAGTGTGACAAGGACAAGATCACTCGGCTATTTTTTCATTTTTAAGGAGTATGAAAAAAGATTAACTATGGACTCCGTTAGGAATGTTCTTCTGGACCAATTTAACAAGTGTGAAAGAATAAGGTCACTCGACAATCTTTTCAATTTTAGGGAGTCAGAAAATAGCTTAACTATGGACTCCATGGGGGTTCCTTCTTCATAAGTTTAGTCCCTCAGGTCCGAAAAAGAGATAAAATTATACCTGAGAGTACTCTTCTATAGAGTTGAATTTCCATAGAGTATACCTTTGTTCGTACAGTAGACCGTCCGGACCAAAAAATGGGTAAACTACCGCCGGAAAGACGTGACTTCAAATTTCAGTTTAACAAGCGTGAAAGGCCACAAGATCGCTCGACAATCTTTTCATGTTTAGAGGGTCTGAAAAGGGCTTAAAAGAAGACCCGTTATTTTTTGGGAGTCCTAGGGGTGAGATCAAGAGCAAAGAAGAATCATGCAAATGAGGCTCAAACTCATATTCAGGAAAGACTATAAGGACTCCCGAGCCTACAGTGTTTTAGAGACGACATGGACACCATAATGCAACCAGGACCTACCTAGGGCATCCATGTTCTGGTAAGATCTACTGCCAAGTTGCGACACTTCTAAAGCAGATATGATGGTTCTGTGTCACAACCTGATGGGATCGATCCTATGGCAGAGAAAAAATACAATGAGACACAAAAGTCGGGGTAGTAACCTAACCTATGTGCTCAAGTTGATTCTTGGAAAAAATTTCATGGACCGTCAAAATTTCCTCAAAAATAAAAAAAGAATGTCCCAATACCTGATCAAATCCCTCCCATATAACTCCTAAATCACTCTAAATGGTTTTTGGTATAAAGAAAATGATAAGGGAGGCCAAAAAAGTGACAAAAAGAGGCCAAAAATTCTATAAATAGAAGCTGGCAGCTCATTATCACCATCGCTGATTTGGAAATTGACTCTGGAGCCAAAAGACCCCCTTTGATAAAAACGATGATTCTGGGAGCTACAATGGACGAAACAAACTTCTGTCTGGACCAAGTAAGTACAAAATCCCCTATCTAGCTATTCAATTCTTTATTTTGGTTTTTTATTTCATGTTTTGGGTGGGCGTCGACCTTTAAAAGGTCGGCCCTAGGTCCACGCAAGCTGTCTCTGGACAGGCCGCGTGTACACTCAGGCAGAGTAAAACCTGCCCGCGTGTACATGCGACTGTCACCTAGATAGCACGCGTGGACCCCCCCTTATAGACAAAAATAACCAAACAACACTCACTCACCCTCCTGAACTTTGTTGTGTTGGCAGGATGTATGTCCACTGGAGGGAAAGGGAGCATGAGGAAGTTTGTGAGTTGGTTGCGGGAGATCCGAATGTCGTAACTGTGTTGATGCAATGTGGTTTGCTAAAGTTATTCTTGTGTCCATTTATGCGAGTGCAACCGAGGCTACTGAATGCCTTGGTTGACTATTGGCACCCTGATGTAGAGGCCTTCATACTAGAGGGTCAATCACTGGTGCCCACCACCGAGGATATCTACTTTTTGACTGGCCTCTCAAGGAGAGGGGAACCAGTCAATTTCAGGACGTTTCCATTGGGGCCGCATAACATAGCAGAACTGATAGCCCTGCACTGTGAGGCTGGGACAAACCGTTTGAGCTCCCAGGTTCCCATAAGTAAGATCACTAACCTATCGCTGCAAGCGATATTATTGCTCATTAGGCGGATTATCGGTTCAACAACCTTGCATCAGGCATCCCGTGCACAGATGAACTGTGCTATCCAGTGCTTGAATGCACAAATTTTTGACTGGAGTGTATGAAGAGGCAATTGATAGATTGCCGTCAGCGGACACAGAGGAACTTTGGGTTCGAGACTATTTTGTGTTCATTCTTTTTCGAGAGAGTTCTGAGCTTTAGTTCTCGGGAAGTGGTACGAGGACATCAGGCCTCTTTTCCTGCTGTATGTAGATGGGCAGTGGTGGAAGGATCAACAAGTCCTTCGATGATGTCTTTTTTGCATGGTTGTCCTGACAGATCCCTATGATCGAGGATTACCCATATGCAGGGATAGACTTTTCGAGAGATCCTGAGATACCCGTGCCTCCTGGTGAGGAGTGAGGGAGATGGGTAAGTCTCCACCTTTGTAGTTTTTTTTGTTGCATATGTAATTTTTATATCGTTTTTGTTATATATATCATTTTTTGTATGCCAGAGTATTTGACGGATATATGTTTGTTGCATGCAGATGTGGGACCAGTGCAACTTGCCAATTATGCACAGAACATGCGTCGTCCTCGGCCAGGAGCCGCAGCTGCCGCTACCAGGGGACCAACAGTAGCAGGAGACCTCCCAGCCGGGGAGGATGGGAGGGTACTTAGACGAGTTGAGAGAAACTTTACTGCACTCACTCGCACAGTCCCGATGGTAGAGATTGAGGACCTGTTGTCATCCATGAAACCTCATGTAGTGGGGGCACCTCGAACGTGGGTCCGATTGTTTAGGCGTTTAGCCCATGCTGTGGACCAGTATAACAGGGCCGATAGGCCCTAAACCTATTTAGACTTTTTATGTGCCAAGAACACTACTTGTATATATTGTTTGAGGGCATAAGCCTTGTGACTCGTTATTGGTCCTATTTTTGAGGTGCTTGTGTCCATCTATGTACTCTGGTTACTTTATGATATTATATATGTTTTTTTGATCTTTTGTGTCTTATGGATCACGTGTGCAAAAATGTATTTACATGCTTATGTCAATGTTCTTTCATATG